>VWPV01008200.1:0-30796 GCA_013389885.1 Geococcyx californianus | reverse complement strand
GAGAAGCTCAACATGAGCTCTCACAGCCCAGAGGCCAACTATGTCCTATGTAGATCTTATGGAAACAAGTCCTGGGCTGCATCAAAAGAAGCGCTGCCAGCAGGTTGAGGGAGGTGACTCTCCCCCTCTCCTCCGCTCTTGTGAGATCCCACCTGGAATATTGCGTCCAGTTCTGCAATCTCCAACGTAATAAAGATATGGAACTGTTAGAATGGGTCGAGAGGAAGACTACAAAGATGATCAAAGTGCTGGAGCACCTCTGCTGACAGACTAAGAGACCTGGAGTTGTTCAGCCTAAAGAAGAGGAGGCTCTGAGGACGTCGTATAGCAGCCTTCCAGTAACTGAAGGGGTTACAGGAAAGCTGGGGGGCTCTTTATCAGGGCAAGTATGACAGGATGAGGGGGAGCAGCTTTAGACTGGAAGGAGGACAAGAAGATTTAGATTAGACATTAAGAAGACATTCTTCACAATGAGAGGTTGCCCAGGAAAGCTGTAGGTGCGCCCACCCCCCACGGAAGTGTTCAGGGTCAGGCTGGATGGGGCCTTGAACAGCCTGGTCTGGTGGGAGCTGTCCCTGTTCATGTCAGGAGAGTTGGAACTGGATGCTCTTTAAGGTCTCTTCCAACCGTGACTGTTCTATGATTCTATGATTTAGGATCTTATATACTTCAGCAAAGTTTCCTTGCACTATAACTAAAACTCTCCAAAAGCAAAGCACTACATGTTGCCAGCTGAGTAGAATCTTGCTATTGAAAGCTGAGATACAAATAAGACTCTGCAATATAAATAACAGTTGTTAAATCCCCCCCGCCATAGATAAATGAATTTCAGAACTGAAATGTGAAATTCTATATCTATATTTCCGTGGATAGAAGATACAGAATTTATTTCTCTTTGGTAATTTCTGCTTTGTACCACATAATCTCTCAACAATCGTTGCACCTTTTGCTATGTAAACTTCTGTCTGAATGTTAAGAAAACTCTACTTGCATAGTAGGATCCCAGCTTTTTAAATGTAGGTAGAAATGTGGCCGATCTTATCTGTATAATACTTGTAAGATTGGGTAAACTATTCATCACTTAGATAAAATGCTGGTAAATTCCCTCTTTCCACTTTTATCAATGTCTACACTTTAGTAGCTTCTTTGTTGCTTTCTGGTTTTCATCTGCCATCACTTATACTTTTTTCCTTATAAACTCATTGAAATTCCTCATAGCAGCCTTATATCTAATCACTTTCTTCACGTAGTAAGATAAGACAAATACTAATAATAATTGCTTAAAACCCCTCAATTATAACAAAATATAAGCAGTACAGTTCTATCCTTTTTCTCATCAACTCCCTTACCTAACATCTGCTTTAACAATTGAAATTGAAACCTCCTAAGAAAATTAAGATTTCAAGTTTAATTATCCATAAACATACTCTTGATTTGTTATATAAAACATCATGTTATATTATCTTAAATTCTGTTAAATAACGGGGGTTAAAAGGGATATTTAGACTGAAAAGGGCATGAAGTGGTCCTTCCACCATTGATATCTTGAAGCATTTTGCATATGAGACCATATGGTGGTTTGCACGTGAATCTTCACTCTAAAGATGACTAAAGATACAATGAACAGATTGCTCCTTAAATGTAGCGCACGGAAACTTTCTGTAGCATCCATTTGGACTTGGGTTTGACACAGTCTAAAACCCAGAAAATCCTTCCTTGGCCTTTGCAAGGATTGTATTTGATCCAAGTAGCTTTTTGAAAGATTGTCAGAAGCTCATTCTTGAAACAAAAACTGGAGGCTATCTCTATAAGTGGAACAAAACTAAAAAAAAGGGACATGACAGAAAAAAAAAAATGTTTTCGCCAGACAGACGGGATTGGCAGTCACACTAAAAAAGCAGGGTTATGACTCAGCCCAATAATAAGTGTTTAAAGGTAATTCCCTAAGGCCTCAACCCTGAATGTTTTTTTCTGTATTTTATTATTGTTATTTGTGGGTTGTTGGTTTTTTTTTTAATTTAAACATTAAAAAGTGAAAAAATGTAAAAAAAAAGAAAAAATAGGAACAGTTAAAAATTATATTCAAATGTTTTTCAATTGTTTCTCATGACAGATTCTTTTGCAATAGTTACAATAAGAGTTAAATATTGAAATACTTATATAGATATTTACAGTCCTATAGATGAGTCTGTGAAGAAAGTATTCTTGTATCTCCATCGAGGCACATTGCTCATGGGGTTTTTTTCCTTGATTTTAAGATATATTTGGCAACTTCTATAATAATAAAATATAGATGTAGAATAACTCTACCATATCTCACAAACTGTTGACAGGATTATTTTAGGTAATGCAGGTGCAAAGTTAGGACAATAGAAAAGCCATTTGTACATGCTAAAAGGTACTCCTGGTTACAGTTTGACAACAATTCTCACACAGCTTCTTCACTGTATCACAGTATCAAAAGGTTGGAAAAGACCTTTGATTCCAGCCTATGGCCCAACACCAACACCTATTCATCATCTAAACCATGGTGCTAAGTGCCTCATCCAATCTCTCTTTAAACTCCTCCAGGGACAATGACTTCAACGGCCAATCACCCTTTCAGCGAAGATTTTTTTCCTAATATCGAGCCTAAACCTCCCCTGGTGAAGCTTGAGACCGTGTCCTCTTGTTCTGCCACTGGTCACCTGAAAGAAGAGACCAACCCCTGCCTGACTACAGCCTCCCTTTAGGCAGTTATAGAGAGCAATAAGGTCTCCCCTGAGCCTCCTCTTCTCCAGGCTAAACAACCCCAGCTCCCTCAGTCGCTGTTGAGTTTCCTGTCCACCAGCACTCCCAAGTCCCTTTCCACCTGACTGCTCTCCAGCAACTCTATTCCCAGCCTGTAGCTCTGCATGGGGGTTTTTGTGTCTGAAATGTAGAACCCTGCACGTGGACTTGTTACACCTCATGCTGTTGGAATCAGCCCATCTTTTCCTGATGTTCCCAAAATCTTCAGGCACACTACAAGCTGAAGTGGAATTCATTTAAATGGGAAATATTTTTTTACACAATAGTTTTGCTTAGATGTAAATCCAAATCTCATTCAAGTAAATAATAATGTTTCCATTTACTTTCTTGGGCTTTGACTCAAGCTGCATGAATTGTGTTCAATTATAAATCAACATTTCAGCTCTTTTTTTATATTCACACAGTGTGGAGAATCATTGTGTCTGCCACTTCCTAATTTTCCAGCCAGGAGCTCAGCAGTCACCAATTGTCCTACCTGCCCTCCAAATGAAGAAGATACAGTGCCTACTGTGTTTGACAGCTGTTGCTCTAGCTCCCGATTTCCTAACTCAGCCTTTGTTGAAAATGACAAAGGAAGATGGGGGGTGGGAAGGATGGGACGGAATGGTTTTCTGAGAGAGGTGAAATCTCAGGCATATGCCAGGGCTTTTGCACTGGCTGTAAAGGACTGGTGACAGTGATTCCCGCTGGTTTTGTTTGCTATCCAGGAAGTTCAATGTCAACTTTGCAGTATGGACTGGAATATTTGGAGATAGCAAGTGATTAGGGTTTTTTGTAACAATGGTCAGGTATATAATCACTGTACCCATGATTCCAGGAAAACTCATGAGAAGACCCTTAGGGTCTCTGAGGTTAATTTAATTGTCTAAATGAATATCAACAGAAACATACATTAACATGTGACACAAGAAGACAGCCATCCTCTTCTGGGTTCTGTGCTTTCTTTTCTAGGCATCTACATTTGTCAAGCAAGACAACAAATACCTCTTTAGCTGCAACTTTTATGTACATTTGAATATTGGGAAAAAAAACAAAAACCAAACCATCATCTGAGGCCAGATAAGATATATATTTTCAGAGAAAATTAAACTTGTGTCCTAACTCTGTACATTGCTGCACTATTTAGTCAAATTAAAAAGAACTATGCACAAAGTATGAGACAGAGGGGGAAGGAGAAAGGACTTGATGATCACTCAAGAAGTGCTCTATGATGTGGACAGCCAGCATAGACAAGGCTTATTTTGCAGATAAATATATTGAAGTATATATTTAATAAAAAAAGTGAAAATCTTACAGATTTAACTCCTAAATGATATTTTACTGGGTATTTGAGATGATGATTCTGTATAATTTTAGTGCTATCTTTATTTTGCTCGTGATACCTTCCTCTATTGAAACTTTCATTTAATTTTTTCCTCTTCTTCCATCTTCATTTTTTCTCCAGTTTATAACTGGCAGTAAATTACAATAATGTGATGGACAGAGCAGTCTTTGCCTCCAGCAAATCTTTCTACCCCTCTACTATTAATATGAATACACATAGGTAGATAAACACATATGAAACACAAAAAATGGAGGGGATACCTACATACACATAAAAAGTCATCAATCCATCTATAGGAAATGTATTCAAAATAGGGACATCTATCATAAAATTGCAAAACAGCAAAGCAAAAATAGATTTAAAGATACCATTTTAAGTAGCTGCTGCATGCAGAGCACGCTCCATAAACTGCAGATAGACTTCCTGAATAAAATATGAGGACATGTAGCTCCATGACTATCTCAGTTAGTAAAAAAAAAAATCTGAGGAAAATTTATAAATAGGCCATACACTATCTCCAAAGGGATAAGCAAAATAGCCAGCAGTGACAGTATTTGCTTTTCATGTGTGCAAATACAAGGCCTAACAAATGTCAGCTCCTCATTTGCAAATTAAGATGTAAAGGAATTGTCTGTGACAGTACATGCAACAGTTCATATTTGAAGTTTGGCACAGTGAACTGACAGCCACAGAGGAACTGCAGTCGCCTAATCCTTTCTTTCTGCCTTCCAGCTAGTAGTGAGGAGGGTGGAATTTAATAAATATGTGATGAAAAAAGACTGTGAAAGGCTGGCGTATCTTCTCCTCTGAAAGAACTCATCTTCAGAGATAATTAACTAGGTGACAATACAATGCCATTAACAAGAGCATTCAAATCATTTCTGCACTTAAGTACAATTTTAAGCTTCTTATCAGATTTTCATTTATGAATTCATTCAGCTGTCAGGCTTACATCCTGGCTCTTTATTGAATCTCACATGGGAATCCAAACCTTCTAATTTTCTATACAGATTCATTGCAGAATCAATTAGAGCTGGTGGCAGCCTTGTCCCTGTGTACTAAGGGGATTAACTGGGCACATGCTCAGCTGAAGCTACCTTTGAATATACATTCAATCCTCTATCGAGAAAGCGTTGTTTTCCGGAGGGTTTTAAAACAACTAAAGCACTGAAATCAACAGATGGCAGATAATCACTGGTATGGTCTCCAATTTTGTTATGGAAGGGAAAACATTTCAAACTGCCTCCTAGGTAAGGATCTCACACTGCACAAGGAAGGAAGGAAGGAAGGAAGGAAGGAAGGAAGGAAGGAAGGAAGGAAGGAAGGAAGGAAGGAAGGAAGGAAGGAAAGAAGGAAGGAAGGAAGGAAGGAAGAAAGGAAGGAAGGAAGGAAGGAGAGACAGAGAAGGAAAAAAGGAAAGGAGAAGGAAAAGATGATGGAGAAGGAGATAGAAAAGGAGAAGGAGAAGGAGAAGGAGAAGGAGAAGGAAAAGGAAAAGGAAAAGGAAAAGGAAAAGGAAAAGGAAAAGGAAAAGGAAAAAAGGAAAAGGAAAAAAGGAAAAGGAAAAGGAAAAGGAAAAGGAAAAGGAAAAGAGCTGAGGAATCTTCTGACTGTTCATAAGTTGCATAGAGTGGATAGCTTCTGTAATTATCAGAACTCCCAAGAGCTCCCCCTTTATTCTTTCTGCCTCAGTTTTTACATCTGACCTTTTACCATCTATCCACCCACGTTATTAACTTCTCTGTTACTTGTCTTAGCAATTTCAGCTTACTATCCCAAAGCACATTGCTTTTGGCTTCTAGTAAACACCTCAGAACATAAAACCATGCAGAACACTTGTCCCTTTTTTTTCTGTTTCCAGGTAGTCCAGTATTATTCACTGAAATGGTTGAGAATGTATTTTGGTGGTTTATGAACTGGGCTCTTTCTACGTAAAGGAACAACTGTGCGTGCTTATTACGTACTGCAAAATTACAAGGTTCTGTTTATCTATTCTCAGATCTTAACTGTATAAATTTGTTGCTTATGAGACAGCAGCTTATGCTCAGCCACTTCAGAAAATATTGGCTGCTGAAGTTTGAATTCAGATTTCTGAGATTACTTGCAATACCTGACAACTTTACAAATAAGCAATCTAAGAAAAAATTACTTGTCAAAACTGGAGTAATTTTACCAGCTTTTACTTGGACAACATAGAAAACTGGTTTATAGGGGTATAATGCTTATACTATAATGTATTTAAATGTATTAAGTTTCAAAGTGAAGTTTATAAACAAGGGAAATGACTTTTCAGGTCCTAGTAGCTGCGTCTATCAACCACAAGACATATACCCTGAGGATCAGGACCCCCAGGAGGCTGGAAGGTAGGAGATGGCCAGCTATGCCAAGGTCATGTCAGATATGAACTCTGTCACTTGTTATAGTGCCCTTGATAAGTTTTTTTGTTGTTCAGTACCTCCCCAAAGACTGCATACCTGGAAATAGTTTTCAGCCTTCCTAACAGAACATCCTTGCAGGAACACTGATCTAACTTTGGCACAGTAACTGCATCTGAACTCTGTAGGTCATCTAGAGGCCAAGAATTCAAGTCACTGATGGACGTTCAGGACAGAACTTCAACGTATTATAATCTTTGGATAAATATTCTCACTAGTTTGATTTGAGCTCCTTCATGCTGAAAGTGAAACAACTATTTGGGTTTGTCATTCATTCATTGTACTGTTAATCCACTAATATGTGTAAAGTGTTTGCTTTTCCTAAAAAAACGCCATCTTTTGCAAGGTACTTCTGACCTTTAGTCATCATTAGGTTAAATGACATAGGGACAGACCTGAATGTTCTTGCTTTCATTGGGAATGGAACAGTTTCATAGAGAAAATACATCCTTCAAGATGGGTTCATAGAATGATAAATTATGCATTTCAGTGATGTATTTTTCATTTAAACTTTGTTATATTTCTATTACTAGATATCTAAATCCCAACCATTCTTCCTTGTCCTGGTAGTCTTCTTAGAGTCCTGCTTATCTTACATGAACAGTGGTAAGTTCACAGAATGGTTTCAGATTTAAAAGACCTGCAAGAACATTGAGTCCAACCATCAATCCAGCCCTGCTGTCTATCCTAAAACCATGTCCCCAAGTAACCATCTTTTAAGCCCCTCCAGGGAGGGTGACTCAACTACCTCACTGAGCAGCCTCTTTCAATGCTTGACAACCCTTTCAGTAAATAAATTCCTCCTAATATCCAACTTAAATCTCCCCTGGTGCATCTTGAGGTCTTACCCCTTGTCCTGTCAGTGGCTACCAAGGAGGAGTCCAGCCTCCACCTTGCTACGACCTGTTTTCAGGCAGCTGTAGAGAGAGACAAGGTCTCACCTCAGCCTCTTTTTCTCACACACTATTTCCCCCCTTGGAATCACTCATCTGTTTTTGCATTTCAGTATTCAATCCGTACAATATTTCGTAGCACAGAATGTTGATCACTACATTCAGGTAAAGAATTCTTCTTCTAAATCAAGAAGAAAAATTAGGAAAAAATTCTTCACTGAAGAGGTTATTGGTCACTGGAATGTGTTGCCCAGGGAGGTGGTGGAGTCACCATCCCTGGAGGTGTTTAAAGGGAAATTGGATGAGGCACTTAGAGCCGTGGTTTAGATGATGAATAGGTGTTGGTGTTGGGTCATAGGCTGGACTCGATGATCTCAAAGGTCTTTTCCAGCCTTGTGATATTGTGATACTGTGAAAGCAATTCACTACTTGGTCCATTCACACTTTATTTAATGGATTTTTTTGTTAAAAGATAAATCAGCTTAGTTGTTGTAGTTCTGTATTTTCCTAACTCCTGGAAAATAAAAGGCCTGATGAAGATGCTTATTTAGCAACATTCTCAAAAGTTCCCTTCAATTCTCATCTGGAATCCATGGGCTCCTCATGTTTTCATAGCCGTCATATTTCTGAGCTGATCAAATTTAATGTGTTCAGTCAATATGAGAATGGATGTGGAGGTGTGATTTTCTGATATTGTTTTCTGAATGACAAAGCACAAAGAAAAAAAATCTCATGCATTATTCATACAATAAAAGATGAAAATTATTAATGCAATGAGGATAAATCAGATGCACACACAAACACACACTTGGCATGCCTGTATATATCAAGAGAAAGATAGTACTGAAATATCTGTATTCCCAATGTAACTATTTTCAATATTTTTGATATTCAGAGATTAGACATACAGTTTTTACAGTGCCTTATATATAATAATAATTTTGGATACCACTTCCCAGTGGAGAATTAAGAAGTTTTTATCCTTAACATAGGAGTGTATGACTTTCATTTTAAAGTAATATGACAGTATACCGGATTTAATACTGTGGAGAGCAGCATCCCCAGAAATCTGTCTGTTTCACACAGAAATGTGAAAAAAAATGGCAGTCACACGTAAGTGTGAGTAAGCTTCGGCTTGTATAAATAGTCATGAGTCTCTTAATTTCAGTAAACCATTTTATGTTTGCAAAGGAACAGATCTATTACATTCATTAAATGTGACAGAGTAATAAGCCTTAAGGCTGAAGATACCTATTATCAAGAACATCTAACCAAGCAGGGCAATCCACAGAAAGCTAACTCAGCAAACCAGTGAAATAATGTGTTCTGTTGTCTAAGGGTGTGCGGGTGTGCGGTTATGCGAAAGAAAAAAAAATTATAAGTATTCTTTTTTTCTCCAATAAAATGAAATGAATAATCTCATTCTTAAAAACAAAACAAAGGAAAACCCTCCCGCAAGCATTTCTCTTTATTCAGAGATACAGTATGTATTAATGTTACTTCTGCTGTTGGGTCAAGGACAGTTTGAACCTGGATTTTAACTCAAGGAATTGAATAAGGAAAATCCTTTATTTTCCATCTTTCGCAAAATTTTGCAATTAAAATTATTGCAATTGAAGCCTGACCTAAGAATACATTTGAAATACTATTTGCAAATTTACATGTATAAACTTGAGAAAGAAAATGAAGACCCAGAAATCAGATATTTAATTTATACTAGTATTTAACAGGAAATAGGAAAAAAGGAAATTTCTAGAGAGATTTGCCAATGATAAATTTGCAAGCAGCAATGAGGATTCAGAAATTAATAATATTGACAGAAGAATCAGAGATTCAGCTTGAAAAAAATGCAAGTTCAAGAATCTGTGAAGAGATGAATCAAACCCTACTGAGATTGAAAGGGAAGCAACAACTCTGGAAATACTGGACAGTAAATAAAATATCAGTTTCCAAATTGAAATATTGTTGAAGTAAAATATAAAAAGTTATGACAAATTTTGAACTGCATTTGCATTACCGTGCAAAGAAAAGGTCTAGTAAAACCTCACCTTCTAAAACATGGGTGTGATCTCACCTATAGCAGAGCATTTTGCCCTCACCATCAAATGTCCATAAAGACACTGAGAAATTGATAAGAGTTCAATGTAAAAAATAAATAAATAAACAAATAAACAAAAAAAGAATTGGTAGGCTCATGCAAATGATTTATAATGGATTAATCATTCAATGAGCTAAAGAGAAGTCTGGCCACCTAAAACAGCATTTTCACTAACATGAAAAAATGCCACTGAATGACAATTTTCTTGCATGAAAAGGTAGTTTCTTCCTGAAAATCTTCCTTTTACCATAGCTGTGTCCCTATATTTAAATGATTATTGAAACATCAACTAGGGATAATAGCATTTATAGTTCAAAAAATGTAATATACAACAAAAGAACCACTGATATCAGCATAATACATTAATTCAATTAAAGACAGAAGTTATTAAACTGTACAAAAGAAATTCTGCCTGAAGAGGACTGGGTTTTTTTTATAAATGTCTTTTGAAGACAACTGAACAAAAAGTCACATAAATGATCTGTTAGGAGAACTGCTGGAAAGAATAGATTCAGTGGATCTCCCTTTTTTATTCTTTAAAATTCTAGGGTAGACAGGAGAAACAGATTATAATATATTCCATCATTTACTAATTCTTGCAAGGAAAATCCTTTCAGCATCTTTTATCATCTTCATTAAGGAGTAACAGCTTCCATCATTAAACATGTATTTATAGATAGTTATGAATCAACATAAATATACATAGATATGGAAAACCACTGTAGTACTATACAGATTTAAGACAAATAAGATAAGCTCTATTTTTTTCCATATCATTATGAATTTCTCCTCAGCTAGATATTTTTCTTTTTCTGTGTGCTTTTTTTCCTTTTCTTTTATTTTATTAATGCATTCAAAGTCATTATGTTCAGATAGCTTTACTGAGAGTGCCGAGACCTCCTCTAGGATATGACACTTTATTTCAATCACTTCTTACAATAATCCTGATTTGATTTTCCCACACTATATACTATTTCACACATTTCACGCCATTCACTAGGTTCCAGTTTTCATCCATTTTTTCAGAAGATTTCAGATCTAGTACATTGGTAGCTCCAGAATTTTATTCTAAGTTCTAGCTTCAAGATAAGGTTTTCTCCTTTAGGCTTCCTTAATCCAGTCATTTCACTTCAATCTTATTCCCAATCCTATCTGGTTTTACAATGGGCAGTTCTTTCTTTTCCTTGTTGACCGGGAACAAAGAAATAAATACATATGAAAAAATGGATAGTTTTCTATTTTTTCTGTTGTTGTGCATTGTGGTCGTAGGAGCAAAGGTAATGGCAAAACCTGTGCAGAGAATTTAGGCGGTTTAGCTATTAAATAACTGTTAACCTTACTTAATTCAACATGTCTGAATGGAAGTTTTTTTCTTATATCTAACTTACATAAGGTTAGTTATTTTAAGAGATAATGCAATATACAACCGTGAACAAGATCTTGATATTGAATATATCAGCTTATTTTATCTATGTGAGATATTAATAGCTTGCTTTCACAACTTTTTTATTCTGTATTCTTTATTTGGAACTGGTGGGCAATATACATCTGTTAGGCATAGAAGCATTTGGCAGTTTGTCACTTGCATGATGATTTAAATTTATTTCGTTGGGGTTTTTTTTCTTACAATGGACAATTACCACTGTCATTGGAACAGATTTTTTTTTAATATTTCAGAATTTATCAATTATTTTACATTTCTATAATTAGTATCTTTTTAAATGTCCCATAACTGTTCAACTGGAGATGCTTGTTGCGATTCAGAATCATAGAATCATAAAATAATCTGTGTGGAAAAGACCTCTGAGATCGTTGAGTCCATTCATACCTATCCACTACTAAACCATGTCCCTCAAAAACTCATCTACTTGTTTTTTAAACACCTCCAGGGATGGTGACTCAACCACCTCCCTGGGAAGCCTGTTCCAGTGCCTGACCATCTTTTTGGTGAAGAAATGTCTAGTTTGAACCTCCCCTGATGCAACTTATGGCCATTTCCTCTCATCAGATATCCTATGATCTTATTAAAATTATCATTTTTGTTAATTAAGATGCATCAATTCACTATCATTACTGAATGCTTTTTTTTATTTCTTAAACAATATATTCATATCAGTATTATATCAAAAGTCCATAAATAATTAATCTCATTCCTAGACTTTGTGTTTATTGACATCCATTTCGAAATCTTCATAGATTTCATCACATGATTTATATTCATGATTTTTTGACTATTACTTATTTATATAACACCTAGTTTTGACAGGAGCATTTCAATTGATCCAACTATGAAATCCTTTATTTATTTTCTCCAGTTGGTAAGTACATTAATTTTAAAATATGTGTTTTATTTACACTTTGACTATTTTAAATTTCAACTCCTTACTGTTTGGGCACATGAAAGTACCATAGAAACAGTTAAATTAATACCTATTTATTTTTACTTTCTTTGTGTTAAATCGTTTATGACAGAGAAAATAAGGCATTACAGAGCTCTGCTTTAATACCCCTAGTCAAGGATTTGTTTGAGTAGATTTTTGTTTTCCATTTTATTATTTCCATTTCCTTTGTTGTCAACCAAGAACGACAAAAGAATATTGCATATCATGCTAATCCAAGAGGTTTCTATTCAGCTAATGTAGCAGTGTGTATCTGCTTAGTAGGCAGTTGGACATACTTCCAGAAATTTTTCTCCTAATTAATCTGGATGATACAGCTTGTATGCTGTCTATCTGCATTTTTGCAGTCTAACAGAAATAATGAATTTTGCTACAAGGATTTTTCCAGTCTAGAGTCAAAGAATTATGTAAAACCTTCCACATGAAATTTATCTGCAGCTTTCAAAACCATAATGTTATAATCATTGCCTCTGTCTATATCAATGATAAATTAATTTAAATGGCTAATAAAGAAGTGCTACAAGACCCAAACATGCTATCTAGCAAATAGTAATTTAATAATTAACAAAATTATATATCCCATACACCATCTTCATCCATTTCAGACATTAGAACTGCATTGTGTCTATTAATAGTTTATTATTTGAGCAGGAGGGGTTTCTGTTATTATTATTATTCATTTTGTATTACTTCTATGTTTTATGGTTGTTAATAATTCTATTTCTACCTAGAATGGATAGCTAATATTTAGTGTAAGTTTACAGCACTCTATATATACTGTGTTACAGTGACCTGGATCTGACATTTTGATATCTTAATTCAAATTACTCTGTAGGATATTTGCCTATGTTAGGACAATCATCCAGCTATCACTCACCTGTACAATTGTGATTGGCCAAAGTACAGGGGGTGTATTTTATGATGAGGAGAAATGAGAAGAAAGAGGGGAAATATGTGAATTTTTTTTTTCACCTGTATATTAGTAGAGTTATTTGGGGGTATAAAGATATGGAAATTGTTTCTGTGAAGTGAGTAGACTTCAGACTTTTTCTTTTTCTCTTCCTATAAAAAATTAAAATAAGAAAAGTAAGATATGTTTATTTTACACTTTTCAATATTACAGATAAACTAAAAAACATTTATTGCTAAGAGCAGCTGTGTAAAAGAATCATTTCACTTTGCAGTAATATACAGATGTTTAATTCTGTGATAATCCCAGATATTTTTTATTCTTTTTTCTTCTTCAAATAAATGGCTGTTGTGCTTTAATGCTTGTAGGCAGCTAAGCACCACATAACTACTTGCTCAATACCCCCTTCAGTGGAATGAGAACGAGAACTGGAAGGGGAAAAGCAAAAAAACCTCCTGGGTTGAGATTAAGATAGATTTTTAAGATACGAAAAAAGCCCCCAACATCAACAACCACAAAACCAAAACCAAGACAAAACCTCATGTCCAACAAGTCCCAAAGCAATGGCAGCCCTGTCAAACTTTTTTCTCCAGCTTTACTTGCTGAACTTCTCATAGTACAGTATGGGATAACCCTTTGGTCAGTTGTGGCCAGCTGTCCCAGCTACGTCCACTCCCAGTGCCTTGGCTACCTCCAACTTACTTGCTGGTGCAGCAGTGTGAGAGGTCGAAAGACCTTGATGCTGTACAAACACAGCAAAAGAGCTGATGGGAGCAGCGGCTTAGTAGAGCGACCCAGACTATTTAACTCACTCTGCAAACTCATGGTGAGATTGAAGACCCTTTCCTAAGGATACTGTAAACTTGTACAGTTCAAGTTTCACAGCCTTGGCTTCGCTGTACAGCAAACTGCTGGAGACTGTTGTGGCAGTCTGATTTATGTACTTTTGCCGTTTCTTTAGTGTCTCCTGGCTACACCAGTCCTCTAGCACTAATAAAACTCCAAACTCCAGCCAAGCTGTAAGATACATAAACACGTCGACCTTCTTCATGTCTTGGAATCTATCCATAGTTGGAAGCCATACAATTAAGAACCAAGACATCCATGGCACTTTCTGAATTTTTTTTAAACAGTCCATCATTACTTCTCTGAATAGGAAGGGAGGGATTATGTATCCAAAAGTTTGTCTGTTGACTCCAGCTGCATCAGAGGGTTTGAGGTTGTTACTACTAACATCCTTTCGCCACCAAGATTGTCTGTTCTCTGTATCATGTGATTCCAGTTCTCCCTTGCAAGTCTTCTGTGGAAAACCTTCTGAAATGTCCATGGTAAGAATTTCTAGGAAAAAAACAATCTTCTATAACTTTTAGTAACATATATAGCACAACTATAATTCCTCATTATTTTTGTCTTTTGTTCTCCATTCTTTTCTTGTGCGTTTTCAGGAAAAAATGGATTAATCCCTCTTCTTCATATTGTAAGATGATTCAGCACATCTGCTTTATTCCAGATATGAGCATGAGTCCTTAGTTTTGTATTTGCACATATTAACTTGTCTTCCATGAAGACAAAAGTTGCCCTGCTTTCCACATGAAAGCACAAGGCAGGATAGAGTATTAGTTACTACAGAACCTAGATGTTTGTTGACACATAGTCATCAAAGTTTGTTGCTAATTAAGTAAACTTCTTCACCTTCTCGTAATTAACTGGGCAAAGAAACGTTGATAGATAATTTATGACAGTGTTTATTAGTCTTCTCAAAGCGAGACGTCTCTGTTATTTGTTCTGTACCGGTTGGACAGACTTGATAAGGACTAAAACTTGTATGGGACAACACCAATTCCTCTGAATATGTAAGCTCTTTTCATTGGGTGGAGTCAGGTTTATCTAATATGAATTAAGAAATGTAGTTTTCAATATTCCTTAAATTTCAAGTGATTTCAATTGTGACAGTAGTATGAAAAAGTCTGACATATTTCCTTAAATCTATATGCTATTTCATTGATGCTCTTAATTTGTTCATACTTAAATTCATCCAGAAAGGTCCCAGAACTTCTTCCCAAGGACAAAAGTTCCAAATGCTAAAAGATAACAATGACTTTCCACAGTTTTTTTGACCATAGCGTCATATTTCAGGCCACTTACAATAGCTGTTGAATTGCATCATTGCTACTTAAATAAAAATGCTACCCACTGTTTTATCAGAATCACTTTTCAGTTGAAATTTACAATTACATCACTTATCACAGCAAGAAATCCATTTTACTAAAAATAATAGGATGGAGCACACTGTATGGCAACTTTGCATAGCAGTTCATTTGAAACAAGTGAATTCAAAATGTCTGTGAAAGAGTCTTGTACTAATTACACTTCGTATTTTCCTATAATTCATTTTCTAGAAGTTGGAAAATACATCTAGGACTTAACTGACATTTCTGACAATTTCCAGCTGTTTTCTCAGTCTATATTTAATGAATAAAAATAATGGATTCAAATATTTCAACATGAACTTAATCCTTTATAAAAAAATTAGGCTTAAAATAGACTAATGCATTGCTTCAGTACGCACATTTTTTAATCTTAGAGGTCATTTACATTTTTCTAAAGTCAGAATATGTCTTCTCAAGAAGCATTTGCATCAATAAATCATGTCCTTGAGCCAAAAAAATGCATTAACACGAGCTAAATTTTAAGGATGACAGTCAAAATATGGTTGATTCTTTCAAGAAGTATCTATTATTTTTATATTTTTGGACATACTAGTTTAATGATAAATTTCATAAAAGTGTAAATTTTTAAAATATTTCAATCATATTAGATGGTGTATTTCATACTTTTCTTTGAAATATTTTAGCCTAGCTTTTTCCTTAATATTCTCATTGAAACAGATTGAATATTGCAAAAAAGCCCCCACGTCAGATTTCAACAAATGGTCTCTCTGAATGCATTCATTATCTACAAATAAATTGTAAGATTCTTTAGTTTTTAATTAAAAATTGTTGATTCATAGTTCTGGTATTCATAGAATCCATTATACAAAATCAATTTCTGAGAAAATATGTACAGGAACACACTTGGATTATGGCCAGGAATGGTCTAAACATGGGATTTGAAAAAGACCCCTTGGGACTGAAGGGTTAATCTCTTTGGGTTAGTGTACATATCAGTCGGGTACAAAGATCAAGCACAAAAGAGAAAAAAAAACATATGTATCATTACTGTGTCTTACTAGTGTTTATTTGCTATTTTCTATTATGATATAGTTTAGAAAAGTAAGAATAATTCAATCAACTTGCAAAACCAACACCAGGTGAATTAAGTAAGCTTTTATATAGGATGAGTAACACAGAATCCAACATCTTAGGATAACATATGACCATCCTCCAAATTCCTACCTTAACTCTATATACTTGCCAAATTCTGCATAAAATTGAGGTGAAGGGCCTAAATTTTGCAGCCAAATTCAATACAGAAACATATTTTTTTCTGAAGAGAACGGTTAAATAAGTAGTATCCTGCAGAAAAAAAGAAAATAATTACATAAGATTGGATCCTGAAGGACTGTATAATAACAAGTGCCCACATAAAGGATCAAGGATAAATAAGATGTCCTATACAACTACAATTAAATCAAATTTGTCTTAATTTCTTAGTGCTGGGATGCCAGGGGAAAAAAAAAAAATAAAGTAAAACAGAACTAAATTATAATAAATTCAGAGATGTTTATATGTATTTCCACATCATTAGCCTGGCCACACAATGCTGTGACCATTGATGCAATTCTTCTGCTTTGACACTACTCCTTATTGCTTGAAAGCTTTTGTAATATTTATCATATGCCCAGTAAAAGATACATATAATAACTCATAAATTTGGCTGAAGTGAAATATTCTACTCCTCAAAATTTTTGTGTATAGCCACCTAATTCTGGAGGTTTGAGTTCAAAGTTATCACCTAATCTCAGGCAACTGACTGCACTAATTAAGTTAGGAGCTGAGGCTTCATCTAGTCTTAAGGAAGAATACCTTAACGAGACAGAAACTAATGTCTACGTATCTCCAAGACCTATACACAAAGAGAGGATACAACGTGGTTAATTTTCTAACTTGAGCTCTAACATGAGCCAAGTGGAGTGACTTCGGAACTATCTTCTGTTAAAGTCCATTCACAGTTAAGAAAACTGACATTTTATCACTTCTCTTTCCTAATGCCTCTACTCTGGAAGGTAAGAATTGTAGAATAGAGACTAAACAAAACATAGAGCAAGGATTTTGTTTGAAAGTGAGTTAAGAAGCCTATTTAAAGCCTGGAGTTAATGGACTCCAGTTCTGGAGCTGTCCTGTCTTATACTTTTGGTCTACCTGGGGACACATGATATCTGACATCCTGGAGGACCTAACACTTTGGCATATAATGCCCCCTACTGAACATGCCTCCATCAAGTAGTTTTGGTATCATCTTTAGCCTTTAATTACCCAGAACATGTCTTGCCTAGCTGATAACGAACATCTAAAAAGGATTGCATTGTTATGTTATCTTATAGTTATATTATGCTACCACTGTAAAAACTTGCTTTGTGGATTATTTAGGAATCCTGCACCTGTGCAAAAATTCGTCTATTGGAATTGGGCATGAAAAACCTGTATTCCCTCATTTGTCTTGATATGTTCTGGCACATAGAGAAAATGATCTATTCAGAAAAGAAAAAAAAAAAAAAAGAAAGGATGATAATGCTCTCCTTTGGGGACAGTGATCTGATGTTGCTGGATAATGCTGATTTAGAGAATTTTCCTGTTGTACATGGTTCAATCTTGTAACCTGTTAGAACTAAAACCAGTTAAGTTTCATGACAATCTACTGCCATAAGACTAAAAGAATAGCCATTTTCTCACTTATTATAATTGTGGTTTTCCTTTTCTTGACATCTTTCCTCCAATTTCCTTCCTAACCAAGTCCCCCAAATTTGATTGATGTTAAAATATGCACTACTGGAAAAGAAGTGTAAATTACTGCAGATTTTTGTACACTACACCAGCTGTATTACTGTGCTAAACACTAACCTTCAAAATTGCCTTTTTGAGAGAACTGGGTTCTCTGAAATTATTCCTTTTCCAGAGGAATAAAAATATTCCTCTGGAATAATTTTAGCTACTAAAAAAGGCTATTATGGTCACTGAAGCAGTTCTTTCCTGTTCACAGTCCCCAAAATAGACAGGCTTTTACCAGGTTAATTTGATGTGCCGAATATTTTAGATAACTTTATTATTAAGGACAGTTAATTTTTCACTGGAAGCCATAATTGTAGAAAAAACATCTCTGCTTTCTAATCTTGGTGAAGCTTGAATGAATCTATTCCAAATATTAATGACTTCTTCAAGGTATCAGTGGAAAATGAGAAAATGTTAACTGTTTGAACACTGCTCAAAAGAAAAGAATACACGAAAATGTTTTAAAGCGTTTCTCTCTGCTACCTTTAATTGCACATCATTGAATCTGCCTCTCTACGCTGCTATGCATTTGCACATAGCTTCTGTTTTGACAACATATGTCTATGGTACCACCTGTGCCCATTCTGTTGTTGCTCAAATAATTTTTGGTGTCTCATAGAAGAACCACACTTGAAAAAAATATAGAATATCAAAGAGTGTGTAACAATCCAATTAGATCTCTATGACTTGTCATCTCAGTCACTGTCTTTTCCAATAAAGCCTAGAGACTTTTAACAGAAATAACCACAATTTATTTTTAAAACATTTGGGAGTTTGGATAATAAACTTCTCAAGCCAAGACATTTACTGACTTCATTTGTTCCAGACACTACAAAAGATTACTTATATGAAAACTAGGATAAAAGCAATTCCTAGTCATTTTCAGTAGAAAACTAGAATCCACCTCATAAACTGACATAAAGGTATTCTCTTTAAAAACGGTTGAGGGTTCTCAAGTAAGACAAGAAAAAAAAAGTAGTTTACATAGAGAGTTTTCATCCTTTAAAAAGGTTTTTAAAGTCAAGATCAGAGATAGTATAGCTACTTAAAATCTTGACAATTCTTTATGTAGAATTATGTAAAAAAAATGAATTTTTAGCTTCAGCATAATTTACTTCATCACCTCACAGGTACCAAGATCCTACTATGACTTCAGATGATGGAAAATACTGATGGAGAATACAGTTACAAAATTAAAAAACAATCCCGTAGAATTTCATAGTCAGTAAAACTGACTCAAGGTCTATTCATGAAAGTAGAGACAGTTTTCAAAATATTACAGAATATCATGTTTCCTGCCATAGCTGGAAGAACTGCAGATGCTCAGTGATTGTTTGCATTATTCAGATCCTGCAAGTAGAAAATCTTAGGTAATAAAAATCTTGGTGGTTCTTGTATCACAGTATCACAAGGTTGGAAAAGACCTTAGAGATCATTGAGTCCAGTCTATGACTCAACACCAACACCTATTCATCATCTACACCGTGGCACTAAGTTCTTCATCCAATCTCTCTTTAAACACCTCCAGGGACAGTGACTCCACCACCTCCCCTGGCAGCACATTGCAATGGCCAATCGCCCTTTTAGTGAAGAATTTTTTTGTAGTTTAGTAGTCCCATTACAAAATTCAGTATCAATTATATTTTTTTTTTCCTTTGGATTGGATTTAAAATATGGAAATATTTACTTTAAAATCAATAGTTCATCTTAAATCTTGAGAGGCATTGAATTATTTTTATTATTTTTAAGTGTTTTTCTCATGATTACCAATGATCTGTAATTACTTGCCTTTTTCAACTTAAGTGTATATATCATTTTTATGTATGTGTCTTTTTCAGCTTTCTCTTCACACACCTCACTCACTTAAAAAAACTTTAAAAATTATCCTTTGAGTAGTACTACATTAGCAGGAGAACCTATAATAACAAGGTTATTTAAATGTCTGGATTTGAATTCTACTAGCCAAATACATTTTAGTTTAAAAAGAACAAAGAACAATCTTTTTACAGTAAAAAATCAAAACCAATTCTGGAGACAATATCTGTGTCTGAGGAACCAGAAATATGACATTTTATACTGTTCTAAGTCTTTGACTGAAGCCTCCTATGGCTATGGTGAACAGTATTTCACTAATATTTCATTTTGTTAAACGCCTTTGAAACTGCATGCTTTGCATGCCTGCTGTGATTGTTGACGTTTGTCTTAGCTCAAAATAGAAGTGGTACTCTTGTGCAATGCATGAGCTAGTGCTGTGAATCTTTGTTTGATCATCTCTATAGATAAGGTCTATGTTCTTATTCTAAGTGCAATTATCTAGTACATTTAAGATATCACAAGCTATCTGAGATATTCACTTGATGCTGCAAGATATGATTAGGACTTAAAGGAGATGCACTACCATTTCTTCAGGCATTTATCTGTAGCCAGGTGGACAGAAGAAAAGGCATAATAGACATGCCTGGACAACTGAACTGATCCCATAAATCCAGGAGGAAAACAGAACTTTGAACGAGACTTGAACAATCCTTCACTATTTTCTTTTCCTACTGGGTTTACAGGTAATGTCTAACACTTAGCCATTTTAAATTAAAATCTCTACACAACAATAAAGTAAAATAAAGTAAAAAAAAAAAAAAAAAGAGTCTAATTCTTAGTTCTCTTTCATCTTTCAATTCTTTAAATTTATATTCATTTTCTAAAACTCCACAGGAAGAGCTGATGTTCAATGTTCTCTCAGGAATTTCAACACAACTTACTATGAGAGAATGTAATCTTCTTAGGTCTTCCTCCTCCTTTACTTAATGTAATGATTCCAGAGCTTTGTTCAGAATAGACGTTGAAATCAAGGGAAGAGCACACACAATCTGGATCAGAGTTCAAGGAAAAAAAACAACCAAACAAACAACTAAGCAAACAAAAAGCTAGAACTGTCCAAGCCAACCACTGCACAACATATCAAATTCAATTGTAAAAAATCATCATGAGATATGTATTATTATGCGTCTACAACTCTATATATTTAATTAAATGCAGTCAGTATTTAGAATACGGGCGTCAAACTCCTGGCTCCTGATATTCTCCTGTTCCTGCTCCTACAGCGTAATGTGCGTCACACACACTGCACAAATGACCGGTGCCCTGGCATTAAGACAAGGAACTGAGTGCTGCCACCAGTTAGGAACAAGGTGCTGGTGTGGATAAAACAAGGCAAAGGGCTGGATCTGGCTGGTGCACTGTGAGTTTGACACCCCTGATTTAGAAAATCAATAAAATACCAGATTGTATGTTCTTTATTTATGAAGACTTTAAAAGAAAAATATGATTAATTTAAGTCTCAGTCTTTGGCTTATTAAGAAATATAATGTTTGGTTTTAATTTTAATGCTAAGGAAGGATTATTTCACTTAAGCTTTCCTCTGGTCAGCAAAGCTGCATATATGTACATCATTGAATTGGGGCTGGGATCATTCCCAACAACAACAGGAAGACACTAATTAGTTCACTAATGTCCATGAATGAGATTGGGAACTGGTTTTAAGGATTTCTGTAAATTCTAAAATTCACCAGAACACAAGAAGTAGGCTATCACAAGGACTGGAAGCACTTAGACTGAATTCACTTATTAGCAGATTATCTGTGGAACAGATTTATTTCTATATAAAAATGTAAGTCAAAGTGATTTGATCATGTGTTTTTAAGCACATTATTGACATCATATTACTTATGCAGAATCTTGGCTTTAGAGTAAAACGGAACCGTTTCCTGCTTTACTTTGAAAAAAAATCCAAACAAGTTTTGCAAAGGAATGTATTAAAATTAATCCTAGTTTTGAAAACTAACTAAGGTAAAGATAATTGCTTGCTTTACTAGTGGATTTCAGAAGTAGACTTTTTTTTTAGCCCTGTGAATAAATTAAAATGCTCTTTATCTTATTAATATGAAAATCCCTTCTGTGCTCCGTCTATTGGGTACATCAGTAATTAAGGAATTAGAAGCCCTTTGACTGATTCTCTTCGGCAAGGCAGGTACCTTTGCAAATCCTCTAGATTATAGATATCATTTTCCAGTGTTTACTCATTTTGAATGTTCTAGAAACATAAATATAGATAAATTGAAAAGAACTGCCTTTTCACAGTCCCCATTCATTGATAAATTAAAGACAATAAGGGAACTTTTTCTCTGATAACATGTTGGAGCATGAGCAGACTTAAAACAAAGATCTGGTATGCTTTTCCCTGTCTTTATATTTGAGAAACTGAGGTCATGTTGTCTTTTCTACACATATCGATAAAAGTATGGTAAAGAACTAGGGATTAGGAGAACTGCAATGCCTAACTTTTGGCTGTCCAGGAAAATAAGTTGTCTAGGCTTTCCTACTTAATGCTCCAAGATAATAAACTTAGCAAACACAAGATAAACTTAGCAAACACAAGAGTACAGAATAGGAAGCCTAGAAACCACAACCACGTAAAAGGCTCCATATAGAAATGAAGCAACTGTTCCAGAGACTGAAACTTAAACCTCCTTGTTTCACCTGGGAATAGAGGATCAGTATTCTTTATAAGTCTTAGTATTTCTCAGTTCAGTTCAAACAGATTAATATATTATGAAATATGTGGGGAATTTTTCTTATTTTAACGAGTAGATATAACTACCAAAGAACACTTTTGGGTGGAAAGGGGAGCTATTATTTAAATCCAGCAATCATATTGCCTCTTCCAGTTCTCCTTCCTGTTTGTACAGGATTAAGTTTGATCCTTATTTTAAAACACAGAGACTGCTAGATGCTGTTCATTGGTAGTCTGTCATCTATGTCACAACAGAATTTGATCCAGTAAGTTTCAAAAACTTCAAGTGGTGTTCCTTTCATTACCATTTGCTTTTTCCCAACCATTATATTGATTAATGAAAAACAATCGGCAGTATGACAAGCAGAACAGTCCATAATATTGTTGCTTAATCGGCTGAATAGGTCTTTCTAGGCAGAACCAGTCCTGTTCCATTGTTTGGTGGAATGGAAGTATACATTTGGAAACATTGCTTTCCTCACCACTTATGGGTCCATTTTTCTCCTTTCTGCTTGCACCTCTCTCACTTCTCTGGTCATGATTACTGTCAGGCTGTTGATTAGTGTTGCTCAGGATTTTATTGAGTTTTGTGACTGCACACAAGAATCTGGCATACAAAAGTCTGAGCAAGTAGGATTGACATCATTGATATGATTTATATGATTTAAGTTCTGAATTCCCAAAGTACTGATAGCTTCATAAGAAGCTATGACCACCATTCAGCTTCTGGGAAGCTTAAAATACTACAAGCTAGGAAAAAAAGAAAAATAAAAAATCAGACTTTATCCTGAACATAGCTGTTAATTTTATAGTAATAAAATTCTTCTTATAGGAGTATATTTGAACTAAGAATTATCTACTATTGTTTGGTATATTCATGCTTTGCAAATTTACATTGTATTCAGTTGATTGCTACTATTCATTACTTAAAAATATGAAAAAATCTAGATGTTGCATAAAAAGAGATGACTAGGATGTCTATATTACATTGCTTACACAGTTTCATATTTTTATACTTTTTGTTTTACAAAATAAACGTGTGGGCTTTTTTCTTGGGTGTAATGGGAAGTTCATCTGAGGACGATAAATATGATATTCTTCAGATTATATTCTGATATAGATCAATTTTTATGCTGTAGAAACATTATAACTCCTGAAAGATCATCATGTGTGTAAATACATTATAAAAGGTTAATAAATATCATAAGCATGTTAGGCTTCAGTATCATATATTACAGATGATTATAAATGTATAAATAGAAAGTTTACAGTTAACCTATTGATCCGTTGAACTCTATAATAATATACTGTAACTGGCTGACCACTCAACAAACCATACATAATACTTTATTATTCTTTATATATGGTCATCAAACTCCCATAATTTTACATAAATAAATTATTCGTTTGCACATATAAAACTACTTCTCATAAATGGCTAAGTTTAATTAGTGACTACTGTCATGTGTTTTTTTTGAACTGTGATTTATGAGATTGAATATCTTTGGGAGTTCCTGCCTTCTACTTTATCCTTCTCCCATAAAATTCTTCTTTTGTTGAAAGAAAATCTACTTTTTTTCCCCAGGAATAGCTATTTGAGAAACGACCTGTGTATTATACAACACCAGTGTACACCTACTGAATTGTGTTTTCTTTAATGACATGCTATTATTAAAAATAATTAATCACTTGCACTGATTTTTAAGAAGGATGGAAAGGAGGACCCTGCGAACTACTGACTTGTGTTAGCCTCACCTGTGTGCTGGGGAAGATCATGGAACAGATCCTCCTTGAAGCTGTGCTAGAGCACATGGAAGACAGGGACACGATCCAAGATGGCCACATGGCTTTACCAGGGTCAAGTCCTGACTGACCAACCTAGTGGCTTTCTGTGGAGTGACTACATCAGTGGACAAGGGAAAAGCAATGTATGTAATTTCTCTGGACTTCTTTAAAGCTTTGACATAGTCCCCGTAAATCCTTCTCTCTAAATTGAAGAAATACATATTTGATGGGTGAACTGTTTGGTGGCGCAGCAACTGGTTGGATGGTTGCATCCATAGGGTAGCAGTCAACATCTCAATGTCCAAACAGAAATCAGTGATGAGTGGTGTTCCTCATGGGTCCATACTGGGACCAGTGCTGTTTAATAATTTCATTGATGATATAGACAGCAAGATTACATGCACCCTCAGCAAGTTTGCAGATGACACCAGACTGAGTGGCGTAATTGACATGCCAAAAGGTCCAGTGGTACTTGGACATGGTGGAGAAATGGGCCAATGTGAGCCTCATGAGGTTCAGCAAGGCCAAGTGCAAGGTCCTGCACCTGAGTCAGGGCAATCATCAATTTCACTGCAGCTTGGAGAATGATGTGACTGAAAGCAGCCCTTCCTAGAAGGATCTGGAGATACTCATGGATGAAAAGCTGGACACAAGCTAATAATGCACACGATGCCAACTGCATCCTGAGCTGCATCAAAGGAATCAACATCTGTAGGTCTAGGGAGGTGAATGTGCCACTCTACTCGTCTCTGGTGAGACCCCATCTGGAGTACTGCATCCAGCTCTGATGCCCTCAGCACAGGAAGGACATGGAGCTGTTGGAAGAGGTCCAGAGGAGGGCCACAAAAACGATTCGACAGCTAGAGCACCTCATCTACAAGCTGAGAGAGTCAGGGTTTTTCAGCCTGGAGAAGAGAAGGTTGCAGGGAGACCTTATAATGGCCTTCCAGTTCTTAAAGTGGGCCTATAGGAAAGATGGGGACAGACTTTTTAGCAAGGTCTATTGTGACAGGACAAGGATTAATGGTTTTAAACTAAGGGAGTATAGGTTTAGATTGGATATAAGGAAGAAACTTTTTGCAAGGATGGTGGTGACACACTGCAACAGGTTGTCCAGGGAGGTGCCCATCCCTGGAAACATTCAGCATGAGGTTGGACGGGGCTCTAAGCAACCTGATATAGTTAAAGGTATCCCTGGTCCGGCAGGGAGATTGGACTAGATAACCTATAAAGGTCCCTTTCAACCCAAAGCATTGTGTGATTCTATGATCCCAAGACTGTGTTCCTTTTTTTTACCTAAGTGACAGAGTAGAACTTCCACCTCCACACACATACACAATTATTTCATTTATGCAAATGATAAATGTGTGAATAATTTTCTGCTCTGGAGCCTATAACTGAACAACATCACGCTGTCTGAAAGCAGGTTTATGGCCTTTAACACTGTAAGTGCTTAACCATAATTTCTAATGATGTCTGTTGAACTTTAGGGATCATATATCTACTTAAAAATGAATTTCATAGATGCGACGCTGTTTTGGTCTAAAGAAATTGCGGATTCACATTCATTGTGCATATTTAACCTCTGCTTTTCCATTCTCAATCAGAAAGGTCGTGAGGCTGTTGTCTTTTTCTGTCAAAGTGAGTAAAACTGCTATTCACGCCATTAATGAGAAATTCAGCTATTGATCTGATCTTTGTTTCACTGCTATTGATTTCTGCTTTTTGCTTTGTCATTTGGACCTAGAACTGTCAATAAGTTATGGAGTGAAGAATAGAAAGTCAATCGTTTGTATTCTTCTTAGAGCTTGTGAAAATTGAATTTATCTTCACATGCATTGACATTTTACTATGAAATTCCTAGTCTGTAATAAAGATGTTTTCAATTATTCTCGGCATGAGAAGTTTATGATTATGAAAGATAATTTCTGAACACAATTAATTTACAGGTTAATGGTTTCTCAACAAAAAATGGAGAACAACTCTAAATTAAACATCTATAAGTGAGCTTATGCAATAGATCTTTTACAATAGATTAAAATCATAGCTCCTTTGATAGTATGACATTTTACTTCCATGCATCAATACCTGAATTGTTATTAGGTTTTAGTCTGGGTTCTTTTAATGCAAGGAGAATGTAAATAAAACAAGAGCAAAATATAGAAAACATTCACAGGAAACCCTATCAACTGCAGATTCAAGTACAGTATAAACAAGAGAGATTGAAGCTGAAAGGATAAATTCAGAGACCTTTTTTAGAGAGAGGTTTATAAAGAAATCATTGCTAGATTTAATTTTTTTTTTTTTTTTTTGATCACTACTTAAATATCCACTTCGAGGAATTCTGAATTCTATATAGGATGATTTCAGGTTTAGGGGCATACTTAGGTCATTAGTTTTTCAAGTAGTATTTTTCAGGTCACTTGGTTCTCTGAGAATCATTTTTTATGATATATTTCAGTTGAGACTTCTGCACATTTTCTTTCAATTTAGTTCCCCAGGTAAATTAACAAAGGCACACAAAAAAAGTGTAGACAGCTGTATAAGCCCCATAGCCAAAGAACATTAAGCACCTTCTCATTTGACCAGATATCATATGTGATATACCTGCTAAAGATATACGACAGGAAACAAATTGCCTCCAGAGTTTGAGGGAGCCACTCGGCACTTAGAGACACAAGAAAGACAACAGAAATAAACACCAGTATGTATTAGAAAACATCGGTTCTGCTCAAAGACCATATATCAAGAATCATGACACAGACAAAAATTGCTGATGGTTATAAAAGCCTTGGAATGGGAATCAAATTGTCTCTGAAATTAACAGGACCAGATTAATCAGAGCACAGTAGTACTGCAGAAGAAAAAAAAATATCACTATTTAGGGCACATCCAAGTCATCTACAATATTCACAACAGTTTTCAGAAAACTGGTCTTTGTTGGGCTGTTGTTGATGATCTAGACTCATTCTTCATTTTCTTTTGTAAAAAGTATCAATTCTTACCTTCCCAGTTCAGGACAAATACATGTTGCACAATATGAATGTATCTGAAATGGACAGGGAGTTGATTGTTTCATTTTGAGAAATTTAGACAAAAGTAAATATATTTAAATTTTGATTATACAAACAAGGAAAAAAAATCTTTCTATTTCAACTTAGTGTAAATTTGGAATCCATACAATTTGGAAGAAATGCTAAAATTTGACAAGTTTTCATGGCAGAGAAAAACCTTTCAATATTCCACTGAGGACTGCACTATCATTGATTTGACCAAATGCACGCACTGTAGAGTTCTGTTCATTTTCTACATGCACAATGCATGTCATAATTTCCTTTCCTTTAACAGTGACAGTCACTTGTCCAGAAGGACAACGCTGACATATAATCTTGTTTTCATGATAGTTTAAAACATCCCAAGGTGTAATCACACTATAGTTACTCTAGGTATGCAGTGAGAACTTCAGTGAAAATTTGGAGGTCATGCATATCTTTCAGCCATCAAGATTCCCTTATGTTGGTAGAGGAGATCTTTATATTTCCTATTGTAAATCACTACTTGCTTATGAGTTTTGAAAAGCATCTAGTTAAATTTATTTTAATATCTACTCATATTAAAAGGCAAGTGAGTGCTAAGATTTCTATCCTCCATTTGAGGAACTTTGTGTCTTGCTTTTTAATTAAGTTCTAGAAGCTTAATCACTCTATACGTATCAGATGCATTTTGTTGGTCATAATTCTATATACATAGAATTCCGAAACACTTAACTTTTCTATATCTGAGAGATGCCAGCATATTCAACAAGTCTCCCCTTTTTTCAGAGAAGTTCCATATTTCATGAGACCACTGACATCTAATATCTTTGGAAATATATTTGAAACAGGATAAAACTTTGAAATTCAAGGAAATTCCACAGTTAGTTACCTGAATGAGAAAACACTCAGCAGACCACTATTCTTATTTATAATTTTATTTATGCTCACGAATGGTCTGTAGTGCCATATTGAAAACATGTGAACTATATACTGAAAAAAGGGTAAAACCTTAAAGATAAGAGACAAAGTGTAGATGATCTCTTTTAAAGTAATAGATACAAGTACTGCAGCTCTGTGATAATTATAGCTACCAGTTCTGCATGTAGTAATTAATTACATACAGAAATTTCAACAAATTAAGAAATAAATTCCATGCTAACAGAAAAACATAATCTATTATGGAGTTTTATAGAGTTTAAAGACCTTGTGGTTTATCTTTTGCGGGGGGCTTAAATGCTAATAATAAAATAATTATTACATTTTTCACAGTTCCTATCAGGATTTTGCCCTGCAGACCTTTTATAACAGGAAAATGTGATCCCAAGTTAAGTCTGCAAAGTCCTTGCTCATCAGGGAGCCGCCAGTGGTGTTTGATTGCCCATACTGCTCTACTCAATAGGAACCACTTTGCTCTCCCTGTACAGATGGATTATCCTTTAGAAATATGTACTTCAACATTATTTTTTGTATTAACATATTAGCGTCGCACTCCTATCTGCTAGAACAGATCTTTGAGAGATCTGATCAATGGTGCAGGTGGGGAGGGGTGGGAGGGAAGGCAAGTTATGGGCTCAGCAGAGGAAGATTATTTTTGCTTGATTTGACTAAATCAGTTCCTTCACCTAGAAAAGCAAGGTGTATACTCCGTAAATTTTTTTATTTTTCAAAACAGCTTTAGTAATCCCTTACAATTCAAACAATTCCAGGTTTCCACAGACTACTTTTCTCTATATTTCACCACCCCTTTCTAGACTCGTCGGAATAACAGCAGAAAGATAAAAAAGTATTATGCCTGAATCACTCAAAGAAATCTGCTGTTTATTAAATTATCTGATTGATTTTCAGGTTTTCAGCAGAGTGCTTCAACTCATTGCATTCCAAACCTTGTATTCAAGAATCATGGTGTTCAACAACTGAAACTTAGAAAGTTTCAAATATGAAAAAGTGAATTCTTAGCATAAAACATGAATTTATTTAAAAATTCTCTCTGTGGTTAAATGTTTAGAGATTAATAGTAACAGCAAAAAAAATGACTTATTTCATTTGCATAGGAATTGAAAAATTCAAAATTCCCAGAAGAAGAAGGTTCAGTTAAAATGAAGTCACTTAATTAAATTTCCCTGATCGTCAAGAAAGTCTGAATATGAGGCCATTAACATAGGAGAAGTCCATTCTTAAAGGCAGTTCTGGGGAAGTCTTGGCACAGATCTCAATCTTGATCCAGAGTATATTCTTATGACAAGGACAATTATGTTGAAATTCATGAATTTCCAGGGTTAGTAAGGTAGATCCTTTCAAATCAGAGATCTGAGAATAGCAAGAAGCACAGAAAATAGAGTATTGCAAAGTATTTACACTTTCAGTGCTTCAGGCACAGTTACTTTTGTCATCTAAAAAAAAATAGTTAAAGTCATCTAGAGAAACTGAATCATAAAATGTTTATCAAATACAAAGATTAAATCAATATCAAACTATAAGCAATATTTTATCAGTTTCATTGTTTAAATATAACTATATAACATTGTTTAAATATAACTATATAACTATCAAAATGTAAGCAAAAAACCTACCAACTTTTTGTCAGTTGATTGACATAGAACTCCATCCGAAACCACTTTATGTTTCATAGTTATATATATATAAAGATATAAACATATGCTTTCATTCACACAATAGTGAAGAAATCATAAGGCTTTTAATAATTCTTTTTCTTAATTAAAATATTATCAATGCAATAATTTTTTTCCTAAAGACAGAGGATGTTGTGAGACCTTTAAGGTGTCGCTTAAAGCAGAGTTTTGTCTTATTTTTTAATTCTATTAGTTAGATTAATGTAAACAAAATGCATGGGTGGGGAACGGAAATGTGAACAACCTGAATCTTGAGGTTTTAATTATAACATATTTTTTTTGTCCAGGCGACTAGGCCTGGGAATCATCAAGTATTGTCTCAAGAGAAAGGAACATACTATTTCTATTATGAAACAGGATACGTGCTTTCAAAGTGCTTGTAAACTCTTCACAACATGAACTAAATCTTGAAATGCTCAAAACACTACTTTGTGGGTTTTAAAGACATTCTAAAGAGATCTTATTTCCTGATCAATATCCGCCCATTTGTTGGCGTACCCGTGTGCCCTGTTGAAGATATGGATATTTTTCTCTTATCCATTCTTCCTGATTTGCAGCATGATGCTTGAAACAGATAAAATGGGATGAGATCACCCTGTGTTTGCTGCTGTAACTTCATGAAATTGTATTTCAGTTAAATAGATTTGGCATCATTTCTTAAGAAAGCTATTAATCATTCTGTGCCAGGAAAAAGATTTCAGAGAGAAATTTCCCTTAAGTGAAGTCAGTGGGAGTTACTGTTATCAAAAATTTGTCAGCAGTCTTCCAAAAGTTATGTTTTTACATGGCAATTCCTACAAAAACCAAGAAATGCTTACTGAAAACTAGTCTGCCCCTTTGAAGTTAAAAAACTACTGTTATTAATTAGCTGAACTTTTAAATTTAATTTAATTTATATTCATACTATATATATGTCTGCATTAAAAATAAAAATAAAATAAA
>VWPV01008199.1:50760-64459 GCA_013389885.1 Geococcyx californianus | reverse complement strand
CAAACCAGTCTTTGATTCTTGCAGGTGGATGTGGTTTTTACACGAGTGCAAGACACTATGAAAACCTAGGGGTGATCTTTTAGCTGTCTTAGTGACTTAATTGAAGTAGAAATAATTGAGAATTATTGATTAAGAAGTATTAGAAAATAGGTATCAGTGGACCTGTCTCATAGCTTCTGTTTGCTTGACTTTTTCAAATGCAGACAAGGTTTTTACATTGCCTATAAAGAATAGGCTGTCATGAAGTGAATAGCTTACTATAAGAATTGAAACAAGTATGATTCTTTCATTAATGTAGTTCTTCAGAAACATTTTGAAGACTGAAGATTCAGTGTTTTTGTTTGCTGTCTTTGATGTGTTAGCGCATATATTCTGGTAAAGTCCTTTGAGCCTGTTTTACAGGAACTGCTTCTAAATGTCTGGCTATTCTAAATGGGAAGAATTGCTAACTCAGTTTCAGTATTTATTCAGTTCTGGCCCCTCTGTTGGAGCAGCTGCCATAAATGTGTGTATTTTTTTCCTCTCCTTAGTAACAGCAATTTTTCCTGAACTAGATGTCATACATGTCCTCTGTAATGACTGGTTAACAGCCTGATTCTGTCCTTGTTATCTATCAAATCCAGATGACTTTCTTGTTTTCTCTGATTCAAGCTTGTTGCTTTTTAAAGTGAGCATAAGGGAAGATCAGGAAATGCCTGTGTAGTGCAGACATTATATGAAGTTGTAAAAGTGGAGTAAATATTTCAATGTGAAAATATAGAGCAAAGTCTTAAAATTGAATTTGAAGTTGCAATACATTCGGGTTGCTTTGTTTGTAGTTCCATTGTTTATTCAGAAAATGGTGATATCTTCTCTGTTCATTGTGTTACAAGGTGTTAATTGTGTTAGATCAGCTTATAATATCATTGAGTATTAATGTATCTACATTTGACAGTGATGAAGTGAATGTAATATTTCAGTTCTGTATATCTGTGTAGACGATATGTGTAACCAGCCAACTCTTAAGTTGATGCTGCAATACTCCTCATATTCTTTTTTTTTGGTTTTTTGGAATCTGGATTTTCCTTGTTGTGGCCATTTCTAGGTTGGTTATGAGTTTTGAAGGGTGATTGAAGGCTTTCCCTTTGTATAGTCCTTCATCTGGTGGAAATTTTTGTCAAAAGTCAATAGTGTTTACTTCAGTGTTGATAACTTGCTTGCTGTGCTCTGTGACTCTACCTCTGCAGGAATAAACATTTCTCTATCCCTATGTTCCATAGGAATCTCTTAATTTATTGAAATTACTGTTGAAATGTGAGTCCCAAAGGACAGGGTTTTCCATTGGTAAGCAGAAGCTTCTACTTTCTTGCTTGTAAATGGAAGTTGACCTTCATTTAGTTAGTTACTTTTAGGCAGTTCTACTCAATTGTCCTAGCTTGTCTGGTCTGGCCAGGTCAGGTCAAAGGTATGCACCTCAAATATTAGGAGTGTGCAGGAACGCCCACTCTTCTCCTTGTATAAATGATTAAAAAAACCCTAACCCTCAATTCTAATGGCCTTTGCAATTACACTGTCTCTTTCCTTTTCTGGCAAAAAATGACTTATGTGCATCTGTTTCATTACTTAAGATCTCTAATTAATATTGAGAAGGGATGAACTCTGTTAGGGAAGAAATGGGTTCAGAAGTCTTAAATTTTGAACCTTTGGAACTGTATCTTTCTCCTTCTCTGAGGTGTCTTTTTCTCTTGCTTAAAATAAAGGGAATGCAAACTGTAGATTGGTTTCTAGATAAGTTTCTGTGGGAACTAGTGCAGCTGATAAAGACCAATCCCTTGAAACTGTACAGGCTGGGGACTGACTGGCTGTGGAGGGAAGCTCCATTGCAGGGACCTGGCCTCATGATGGACAAGTAAGCTGAATATGAGCCAGCAGTGTGTATTGGCAGCAAAGGCTGGCAGCATCCTGGGCTGTATTAACATCAGCAGAGCCAGTTGATCAAGGAAAATTATTATCTGCCTTTGCTTGGCATTCTTTAGATGGTATCCAGGGCACTGCATCCAGTTTTGGGCTTTTGATTACAAAAGATTTCTTGCTAGAGGGGAGCAGATTCAACGAAGGAACCACCAAAATGGTTGTGACTGGAGCATTTGACCTGTGAGGCGGTCACTGCCTTCATTTCAGCAGGTATTCAAGACCTGGGTGCACACAGCCCTGAGCACCCTAATCTGAGCCTGCTTTGAGCTGGAGCTTAGGCTGAGATGTCCTGAGGTCTCTTTATGCCTGAATTGTTCTATAATTCTGCTTTTATTTTCATAACCATCAAAGAAAGCAGGGCTCTAATACAATCTTCGATTAAATGATACATGCTTTTTGTTCAGTATTTGCACGGGATTGCATGAGGCCGTTGTTGGCACTAACGGTCATCTTGACTCAGTAACTCAGATTTTCTTTTGGTTCTACCATAACCTGAGTTGTGACAGTTTTTCTGCATATACATAGAGAGGATAGGTTCACTTTTCTTTTACACCTTGTGAGCATAATTGCTGGGGCTTAACGCACACAAGTACTAGAAGCAGAGCATAGTTAACTTACGTGGTTGATGGCCAAATCTTCATGTAGAACTAGGCTGCATATAATGTGACTTGGAAATTAAGCTGTATTACTACATTATTGAAATGGAAGAACCATAATGGGAAAAAGTTGACAATAAATGGATTAACAGTATTGTTTATGGCATTTAATTCTACATGATGTTTTATGTTTTCCCTAAAAGAGTGAGCATAAATGTCAGTTCATCTAGAGAATTTGTGGGGTTTTTTTTCTTAAGAGTTCATTTTACAGTTAGAATGAGGGCATGTATGAAAATTAGTATGTTTGATTGTTGACTGTAATTAATTTGGGGAAAAAACCTAGAACAATTCTGGTTTTATTTTGACACTGTTCTTTAGGTGGATATTCCAACTGTTGTGACAAAGAAAATGCTCAAGGCTGCAATGAAACACATCGAAGTGATAGCTAAGGCCAGACAGAAAGGTAATGTGAAGACTTCATATGTTGTCAGTTTCAAAGACCAAGTATAAATGATTCTTCTTGCATGTTTGTTGGTGTATTAGCAAAATATTTTCATCCCCACTGCCTTCTCTTTAAAATGAAAAAAAAAAGATCCTTTCGCCTTTTCCTCTGGAGGTTGTGAAGACAACTAAGGAAAAAGTTACACTACAAATAATTGCTCAGTTTTGATTTTCAGTTCCCCACAATGTAAATAAATTTCTTTCTTTGTATGGTAAACAGGAATGTTGGGGTTTTGTCTATTCAGAGCAATCAAAATCATTTAGCAGCACTTCTTGAAATTTTTCTTTTGTATTCCAGATGAGCAATTATAAATGAAAAGATTTGCATGTCTGTGCAGGGTACTGTAGCTCTAACTCTCATAGCTAGAATGATTTTCGCATCTGCACGGTAACGGGAGCAGTTGGTGGAATTCAGCATGTTGAAAAGTTAGGTTTTTGTTTATAGGCTACTTTGAGCAGTAGCACGTTTATTTATTATCCAAATATAAATATCTTCAAAAGCTTAATGTGAAAATTACCTTAAAACTGGACATTGAAGGAATATTTGGAAAATATTCCTACTGGAAGATAGTTATTTTTTTCATTGGCTGTGTTCCACAATGCTGTATCTACTAAATGTGGTTTCATTCAGCTTTAAGCATAGATACTTACTTTCACTGGAGTCATGAACTTTCCTCCCTTCCCTCAAAACCTCTGCTTAATATACGTAAGCACATGCCATTGGTCCTGTGAATAGTGGGTATGAATAACAGGAATAATGAGGCATAGTGTGATCACAGTAGATGTTTTTCATGGCACAACAGTAATTTCAAGATACTGGATTATCTTGGAGAGCTGTCTATGCCAAATTTCATATTTTCTTTGATGTCTACTAAGGAGTTGGAAACACTTTCATTTAGCAACATAGAACTAGATTTTAAATGTCCAGCATTAAAAATATAGCCATTTTCTTCAGTGTTTTAAAGGAAAAGACTTGTTTCCCGGGGACAGATAAGTAGCAGCTGAAAATTACTTTTAGTAACACTTTGTGGTAAATTTTGCTAAACCAGCTACCTGTAACACAAGATTCGGAGGCAGCTTTCGGGCCTTGCGTGGCTGCTAGTTGAGCCTAGCCTTTTCTCTTTATTTATTTTTTATACCCTTTTTCCAATGCTCACTTTAGGGAACATTTCCTTTTTTCCTACTCTTCTTACCCTTATGTCTCTTAGTAACTGCTTGCTATTTGCACAGACACCTCTGTGATTCATTACGTGTCCTTGCCGGAGAGCACGGTACTCCTCTGCTTTCAGTGACACCAGCTAGGCAGACTTATCAGGCAGTGTGCATTCCTGCATTCTCCATATCAGCTGGTACCACCCATGGTTTTGGTTGTGAAAGACAAGGTAGCAGGCTTCTGTGCTAAGTTCAGTATGCTGGAAAGAAGGCTTTTAAACCTTCTAGACAATAAAACGTATGTAGTAGGTACCTGATGTGTCTGGTGTGGTTTTTGGCATGAGGCTGTGCCGGATGGCTAGAGCGGCTTGGTATGATTTACTACAGCTCAGTTCTTGCCCTTGAAGTGATTAGGAATATAACATTGTTGCTATTAATTTAATCTGATAAAACAGGCATTCTTTCAACTCAGTACTGCTACCTAGAAGAAGCAGGACTCTTGCAGATCCCCATGCTGGTTTTGGTTTTATTTACACGGTATTTAATGTGTGTATTACATTTGTTTCTAAACGTTCTAATCGGACTGAATGAAAGTCTGAACTTTACATTGTTTTCAACATGTATTGTAGGCAAGTCAATACGTCGAAGCCTAATAAATAGGAGACCATGAAGAAGGTCAGGAAAAAAGCAAGTAGAGGCAGACTTTGGGCAATGCAATATTTAGATGAATCGAGATTTATAAATGAGAAGAGTTCTGAAAACCATGCAAACTGCAATTGCTTGGTGAAGGAATTCTGATTTCAATGTGAGGTTTTGTTTTTACATAGACAGGTTTAAAGTCTAAGCCAAGATTCTTTTGTAAAATTTCAACATTGTATCCCTCTGGCAGTTGTATACCTACTTAAAAGTATTAATTTATTAGCTGAAATGAAGAGCAGTCACCTCGTATTTCACAATAATAAGAAGAAGTGGAAACAACTCATAGTACTGTTTTTTCACTTGCAGTAAAAAATGCGGAATTTTTACAGCAAGCTGCTTTGGAAGAATATGGACCAGAACTCCATGTTGCTTTGAGAAGCCGAAGAGAAGAACTTCACTACTTAAGAAAACTCACTGAACTTCTTTTTCCTTATATTTTACCACCAAAGTCAACAGAGTGCAGGTATAGAAATTATTTAGAATTTTATTCTTTTAAGTGTCTGCATACTATGCAGTGCAATAATTTCGGGGAGTGAAAGAGAACTCTGAAGTCATCTTCCCTATTCTTTCTTCATATCCCTTTGCTTATGAGTTTTTTGATTGATCTTAAAAATATTCTAACCTGCTTAAGGTATTTTGAAATGCTAAAATATTTCCCAGTAAAATACAGTGGCATTAGAAATGTCACTTAGAAAATTATGTAATGTAGTATTAGTTCTGATTTTTTTTTCCTTTTTTTCAGATCCTTGGCTCTTTTGATAAGAGAAATTCTGCCTGGTTCTGTTTTCCTTCCTTCAATGGATTTCTTAGCTGATCCTGTAAGACTTTAGAGCACAGGAATAATCTTTAGTTTATTCAATATTACTGTTTTCCTCCTAAGTACATTGTAGTAAAGCAAATAATGCAGGATGACTTACTTGCTGTGCATTTTGATTGGGTAAAAGAAAGAGACCTTGTAGCCAGTATTATTATTTGGTCATTATGACTGATTTGAGTGCGTATCTGACTGAACTGACTGAAATACAGTACTGGCATGATCTCTTAAGAATGTATTTTTAAGGAGGGATTACAGTTCCTGTCAAGTGGGAGAATGCAGTACTAGTAAAAGCACCTTCAAATATATATATCTACAATTAAACAAGGGCTCAATTACTTGTACTCTAACTGTATTTATCTTTGTAGCAGTGTAAATAAACCTTTTTGCAGCTGTATTGAAATCAATTGTTTTGTCCTTAATTCTGCAAATAAGAGGGCACTTATTTCTAAACATGGAAAGTCTTTGATTTTATTTATGCATGTATTTGAAGAGACAAAATTGCAGTACTTATGAAGGTGCAAGGATCTGCACTAACAGTAAAAACACTTCCTACGGCCTATTCTAGTTGTTTGAAAAGCCTTCTGCTTTCATCTACTGGATGAAGAATGTTTTTGTGCAGGTTCCTCAGAAATTCCCTGACTTGTAAATACTTGAAGGGACCATTGAAGGTTAATTCTCAAGCCTGTGTTGCCAGCCTTTGATTTATTTAACTATTAATATATTCACAGGTTTAAACTTGGGCATAATATAGTCGTGGAATGATTTTCATCTAATTTGTTGTGTTTCTTTAATATTAATTTTGTACTGTGTTGTCCTGCAGGACACTGTCAACCATTTGCTGCTCATCTTCATTGACGATAGTCCAGTGAGTACAGACAAAATTAAAAGAATAGTAATTTGTTCACCTTTTAAGGAAGCTTTCTTATCTAGTTGTCCCTTGTCACTTTTTTTCTGCAGCCTGAGAAAGCAACTGAACCTACTTCTTCATTGGTTCCATTCCTTCAGAAATTTGCAGAGCCAAGAAATAAAAAGCCATCTGTAAGTAAAGGCAATATTTACTTCCTTTCGTGTTCTGAATAAGCATTTTACTTTACCTGCTATTTTTGTTCTACATCTCCTTCTGTTATTTATGTACTCGCTGAAAGTTTGAAAATTGGCTGACTGCGTTTTTAACTCACTAAGGTCCTGAAATTGGAGCTAAAGGAGATCAGGGATCAGCAAGACCTTTTATTTCGATTTATGAACTTCCTGAAACAAGAGGGGGCAGTCCATGTGCTGCAGTTCTGCCTGACTGTAGGTAAGATTGTGTGTGTGTGCTGAGGTATATTTGGTGATCTTCAAAAGCCTTAAGGATTTTCAGCCTTGGAACTGGGCAGTGTTGTTAAGCAAGAGATTAGCTTTCAGGCTCTGTGTTCACTTACTTTAATATGTCCCGATTCTTGAATGCTAATCTTGGGAAGCCTGGTGTTGACTTGGACTGTAGGTCTTAATCATATTCCTGTTTGCTGATAAAGGTAAGTTCTGGCCACTGATAAAAAATACAGCTGCCTTTTTTTTAATGTGGTTACTAAATTATTACTAAAATGAGCTGTTCATCCTGAATTGCTTCTTCTGTTCTTTTAGCTTTAAAATCTTGATTTCTGTAAAGAACAGAAATATAACAGGAACATTAAAGGTGTTGGAACCTTCTGTTCAGTAACCTGTACCTTGGTTATGAAGCTTGCATTTGGTTTTACTATTACACAAGTGTTAGAATCATGGTATCACCCGGTTGGAAAAGACCTTTGAGATCATTGGCGCCAACTGTATCTGTTCACTACTAAACCATAGCCCTGAGAAACTTGTCTACCTGTCTTTTAAACACCTCCAGGGATGGTGATTCAACCACCTCCCTGGGTGGCCTATTCTAGTTGTTTGAAAAGCCTTCTGCTTTCCCATGATAAGGTTTTCTGTGTAGTTTCTGTAAACAAGGGTGGTTTATTTTAAGTTTCTTTTGTCAACTAGTAGTTAATTAAATATACCAAAATAATGGGGGGTTTTTTGGTTTTGATAAACAAGCATTTCCATGTTACATAGGAAATAATGAGTGTGCCCTCGTATTCAGGGCTATGTGTGTCTTACCATGAACTGCAAATTGTGCTAAAAGAAAACTGCAATTTACAATTTGGTTACTTAGAAGAAAAAATTAATTTTTTTTGATTCATTTTTCTGCCAGGAAGCAATTTCATGGATTTATCCTTACTGCTATGAGGAATAACTAGTTTTAATTGTAATGTATTTTTAGTAATGATTTTGTGAACAAATCTGAATTATAGCTAATAAGAAAGCAACTACCTTATTACCTGAGATTTTGAGTTGTCTTCTGTTTCTGTTCATTCTGAAGTTTTGTAGATGATTAGATCTGCTGGAAAATGAGTTGGTGTCATAGGTTCCTTTGGGATTCTATTTGTTAGCCAAGCAACAAAGTGCATTTGTTGATCAGTGAATGCATTTTATTTCTTCTCAGAGGAATTCAATGACCGAATTTTGCGACCAGAACTGTCAGATACTGAAAAGATGTCTCTTCACGAGGAAGTACAGAAAATTTACAAAACTTATTGTTTGGAAGAAAGCATTGACAAAATTAGATTTGACCCTTTTATTGTGGAAGAGATTCAAAGAAGTAAGTTTGAATTTAAAAAGAATAATTTACACTGGAATTTAAACAGCATTCTGTAATAAAATGAGGACTAATTCATCTAAATATATTCAATATTTACTTTTGTCATAATTGAAAAAAAGCTACTCCCTGCTATATTGTACTTAAGCCTTGGTTTGTCTGTTTATTTTTGTCAGACATAGTAGCTTGAAAAGCTGTCACAAACTCAAGACCAGAAAAAAGCCAAACTTTGTATGCCCATATATATATATAAAACTATTTATAGATCATATTTTTTTTTATAGTTGCAGAAGGTCCGTATATGGATGTTGTGAAACTTCAAACTATGAGATGTCTTTTTGAAGCTTATGAGCATGTCCTTTCTCTACTTGAGAATGTTTTTACTCCTATGTTCTGTCACAGTGATGAGGTAAGTGTGAAAGATTTGAAGAGTAGTCTTAAAGCAAGACTGTTTCTTTTTTTTTTTTTTTTTTTAGGATACTCTGTTCACGACAGCTCTGTGTGTGTGTAACTGCAAAATATGTCTTTATTTTCCACATTAGTTAGCGTGCCAGGGTTGGGACCAATCTCAGTAAGAAAATGGAATTTATTGTACTTTGGCACAACATCAACAGGAAACAAAAAAAGTCTTCCTTTTTTTATGTAACAATTTGTGTATGTCACTGCTATTATGAAATCCTTCCTAGCCCTTCTTTTTATGATTGCAAATTTGGTGCAAGAATAGTCTGTGTGATAGACATAGGACACTTAAGAATCTCTTAATTTACTTTTTAAAATACAACGGTACTTAGATACACAAGCTGTATTTAGGTCCCTTCAGTGTTGTGCATTCCAGCAGCTAAAAGTCAAGTGTCTCTTTTCAGTTGGGTCATTTGAAGCAATTTACGAGGCATTTGAGATTTTTCTATGATTGGGTTCTGAATGCAAGTTTAAAAAAAAAAAAAAAAAAAAAATTCGCACACTGGGCCAACAGCTGCCTAAAGCACTTTAAATGCAGGGGTGAACCTGAATTCTTGTCCCTTTTAGAGTTTGTGGGTGTAAATCAGATTGTACATTAAGCTTCTCACATTTATTTGAGGCAGAATTTATTGACTTGTCCTGGGAATGGGTACTTACCTTACTTGACATTATTCTTGATAACCAGAAAAAGTGTATTTCTCAAAAATGGTATTGAGGGTCATCTTTCTGGTAATAGTTATAATGCTTCAAATGCTTGTTTTTTTACAAAGAGGAGACATAGATTTTGGTGTTTAATTTTAGGTTTATTTCTGTCTTGTTTGTTTTTGTTTTTTAATCCCAAGACTTTGTAAAGTAATATAAGTAGTCCTTAGGAGCATGTATTGCAATTCTGGCCTGTGCTTTTCCAGATCAATATTCTATCTGCTAGATTATGATCCGCTTGCCTTTTCCTCTGTTCTTTTTTCCTGAGTTCTGTAATGCTTGTGTTGCATAATAGCCTTTACTTCAGTTAGTCCAATGTTTGCTTTGATACCTTATTTGTCTCTTATAGTACTTCAGACACCTTTTAAGAGGAGCAGAGTCACCAACACGGAATTCAAAATTTAACAGGTAGGCATGGTAGAATCTTTTAAGTGTTTTTCTTTCTTTTTTTGCTACTGCCTGATACTAACTTGACTGATTTTAAGTCCTGTGGTTTTTTAAATTAACAAATTAGATAGCGATGGAGCAAACAATGTTGTATAAGATGCCTCTTTGCTTTGAAGTAGTTTACAGTAAAGAATTTAAAATGTGATTTAGACTTCAACATTTGAAAAGGAGGAAGGGAAAAAAATTGTACAGTGACAATGAGATAACATGGAAATAAAGCAGTGATTTAATTGTTTTTGTTGGTATAAAGCTGGGTGGGCTTGGATTTCAGACCTGACAGGGATAGGTACTGTGTTTCCTAGTCGTGCAATGGGAATCTCCTCTTGTGACAAGGAGGATTTGCCACTTCTCCTAGGTCAAATGTGCCTGTCCTTCAGCTCTCCCCATTCATTGCAGACATGTAGCATCAGAAGCCTTATTTCTGGGTTTGGGCTGCATTCTTAGAGATGACTTTCAGGCTCCTTAGGGCCTGTGGAGAAGAGGAGCATCTCTTCTGGCATGGATGGGTGATCTTCCACTGTGGGGGTTAAGTTGAGTAAGCTTAAGTCTCATAATTTTTTGTCTTTTGTTTTATGCTGGATGGCTCAGTCACAGAGTAGTCTAGCTAAATTACTCTTATAAGTAGTATTCTTATGACTAGTTACTCTAGTCAAAAGGAGGAAAGTTTCAGTGAGACAGTCTTTGGTTTGGATAGGCTTGCTTTCTTGGTATGAAAGATCACCTCTGATACTGTAGAAAATGCTAGTGTTTATCATTTTAGATTACTCAAGAAATGACGGGTTTTTTTCTGCTTTCATTACTTACACCTAGCAACAACCCTCTTGATATGCAGCCTATTATGTGCATTAATTTGAGGTCCATTTCTCCCTCGCTAACGTTTATCAAAAACTACATGATCATTCTCTTTATATCTCCATCTGTGACATCTCTTATGTAGTCTTTATAGTTATTGTAGATCCAGGACTCAAGCTTTGCTCTAGTGCTTTCTCAGGTTCGTGCTAACAAGCTTCTGTTTCTTAGCAAAGAGACGTGGAAAGTGGCTACACCAAACTGCATTTCTCCCTTATGTGATACTCTACTAGGAAGGATGACCTTAAAACATACTCCAGCTTCTGTTGAAGATGACTACGGGGTTTCATCCACACTTTTAAATCTGCCTTCTAGTATCTTTCCCAGAATTATTCATGTCACGGGTGGAAAGTCTCCTGTCATACACTTCTGAAATCTAGTTGAAGCATGAAAACATTTAGGTCACCTCTTCGGTGCTTTCCTTTCCAAAACAGAAAGGGTAAAATTATAGGCAGTCTCTGCCTGGAGTTTTTGAAATGTATCTCTGGCTGCAAAGTGAGGAAATTTTGTTTGGAGCCTGTTACAATGTATCCCCCTAGAGTTCAAACAGCATCCATAGCATTACTGAAAATTTATCTGGTTTACATTTTAGAACAATGAGTATGTATGATGGTTTATGATACGAGGTACTCTGTGTTCCAAAGTGGTGCTTCAGTGATTATTTCCACGAAACAGAGGTCCCATATGAGGTGCTATACCAAAATAGTTTGTCTGTTGCTTTGGAGATTCCTTCTGCAGAATCTGGTACAGGTAGTCATTGCCAAGGAAAATAAAATATAATAACAAATGTTACTTATGGAATTATTCCAATTGCTATCCATATACAAATACCTTATCCTGCCTTCTCTTCCCTGCTCTAGGATTAGTTCCAGTTGAGAGAAATTACATGCAAAGAAATGAGTTTGGTTTCCATATCTTTGACACTTTGCTAGGATGCTGTATGTTTATTGCATAGATACTGCTGGTTGAAAAGTCAGATCAAGTGGTAGATAGGAAATCCCAGTGGAATGTGGATGTGGGTAATGTGTTGAAAGATCTCACTTATTGTCAGACAAGAAAATTAGAGAGCAGTCTCTAGAAAATCCATGTGGGAAGTAGGAAGAAGTGATTATCAGGGCATAATTTCTTGTTTGAATCACTCCTTTGAACTGTACAAAATAGTCATCACTTTTTATACATAGACAGAACAAATATGTTAGGAAAACCACTAAGGTAATATGTCCTGAGTATTTCATGAGTTTAAAGAAGTCACATTGAGGATATTCTGATAATTTGATAACTAGCTGTGATTGTCAACAGTTTAAGTCTGTAACTACTAGTTTCCACCTAATGTTTGATGCCTGTGGCAATTCTGTTGACTTTGAGTGTGCGAAAGAAAGGACAGGAATTCCCCCTCTCATATTTATGTATTTATCATACATTACTACATTACTCAAAAGTATTCTCTGTTGGAAGTCCAACAAAAAAAGGAAAGCCACGATGTGACACAAACCCCCAAGTTTCTGGATAGCTGCATGTCTGCCTCAATTTTCCACAGACCATGACCATATTAATATAAATAGGTGCATCCTGGTTTCTCATTGTTATAGCAATAAAATTAAAATATTTTAAATACTGGACCAAGTAGAAAAGACATTGACAGTTTCGGGGAGTGTTTAGGAGTAAAACTCAGAATTAAGTCTGTAAACAGTTGTGTGCAATGTAATTGCAACCATTAGTTCCAACTTGGTAGCTTGTGTTTCCAGTTTTACAGTTAACACGACTAAAGATAATATAAGATGCCTTAGAATCAGTTCCTCTTGTAAAACAAAATCTTAAATTTGAATATTTTAATCTCATATCAGTTTGCCCAGAATTTGGTAGCTCCAGTGAATTAAAATTGTGTGTGGCGAATGTGTTTACGGTTAATCTATTTAAGCATCTCAGCTGGAATTACTGAGTTGATGGCTGAGGCATTGGTTCCATGTACCAGGTTATGTAGAATGTGAAAAACACTTGACAGTCCTTAAAATCTGTGAAATGAAAAAAAAAAGGTATTTTAACTGTGTTTTTTACTGTATCTAATGTGAAGGAACAGGGGTGGTGTTATTACATAAAGTTAAGTCCACAGCTTTTTCTGTGTATTGGCCAAATGAATTATTAATAAATAGCTACATCACTTCTGAACATAGATTATAGAAAAATCAGCTACCTGTTAGCTACTTCAAGAATGAAAGTTGTTCTCTATAGATTGGTAGCTGTTTGACTGAATGTCAGTGATGAAGTCCTGAAAGTTTCAGTAACAGAGGTTCTAAATTCAAGGCCAATGTCAGGAACTCCTAACTGTACCATATTTCTTTTTAATCTGTAGTGATGGTCAGAGCCTGTTCAGATTTTTAGGAACAGATCTGTCAGATTGGGTTGTGTTATTATTTTTTTTTCTTTTCTTTTTTTTCTCTTAACCTGATTTTCTCCTGGGCTCTGAGGTAATTTTTGTGCCTGTTGTTGCAGAAGTAGCCTGAGTTTGGATGACTTCCGGTAAGTCTATCTAACAATCGATACATGTTGTGTGTTAGTTATGCTGCATCTGTCATGACTGCATCACACAGCCTTCGTAACAGCAATTAACTGTTCATTTTATTCGTAAAAGACATGCAAATGTCATCTCTGGACTAAACTGCATTTCTCCCCGTAATAAGCTTTACTCCCCATGTCCTTTTCACAAGTGTATCGAAATGACTTAATTGCTAATTTCACAAGTTTGCAATATCTTAATATTGTTAGCTGTTAATGATTTGTCTTTTGTTATTAGTTTTGAAGTACATGTGCATAACTTTTTTTTTTTTTTTTTTTTTTTTTTTTTTTTTTTTTTTTTTTGTTTGTTCT
>VWPV01008199.1:0-50697 GCA_013389885.1 Geococcyx californianus | reverse complement strand
TTTTTTTTTTTTTTTTTTTTTTTTTTTTTTTTTTTTTTTTACTTTTTTTTATTTTTTTTTTTTTTTTTTTTTTTTTTTTTTTTTTTTGGCATGTGGCTGCTAGCTGCTCAAAAATTTCCATTGCTCCATGTCACATCTCCAGGTTCTGTTTGAGGTTTTATCCACTTAACTGCTTGTTTTATCTTGCACAGCTGTGTCCATGATGTTCATTGCCTAACATTGCATGCAAATATAACCATTTTATGAATATTATCAAACCCTGAAAACCAGCAGTTTCCCAAGTTAGTTCTCTGCCACTTCTCTTGTGACTGTTACAGGTTTGATTTTACAGCATATGCTTTTTTTATAGTTTGCTCTAGGTAGTCTGTGGTCACTCATTAATGCTTTTAATAGCTGTTCATTGTTTTGTTTTCTCATTATTCATGCCTCTTTAAATACATGCTATCTAACAACTTTTTCATGATGGACTTTGCCTTAGAATTTATTAGTGCAGAGGCTTTATGTGTATTATACATACCATTCCTGAGGGAAATTTATCAACTGCATTTTAGAGGTTTGGAATCTAGGTATATAGCAGTCTTTTATTTTTTATCTGCCAGATCAGTTATTCGGTTATAACTTACTAGGTTGCTGAACAATAAGAAGTACTTGAGATATAGTCCAGTTCATTGATTTTGAAGTGCATCTCTCTGCTCAGCATTTCACTTAATTGGGTGTAGGGGTTTTGGTGAGCTGGAAGAAAGTGGTCCTCTCACTTCATGTACATGTTGTCTGATACATGCAACTTGTCTGGTACTTCTTGACCTGCCACGGTTCACAGTAGCATTCTTCAGCTGCATAGCCCTTGCAAAGATCTGTTCAGTGTGCTGAATGAGGCAGGAATCCTGTGGGAAAATTAGTTTGCAGCCATCCACGATTAAAGAATATCACAGTGCGCAGTGGCACTAACACAGTCTCTGGTCTGTGATTCTCAGCTGTAGAGGAAACAACAAATGCCATTTTTTATGTTAGGTATTTCTGTGACTTCTGGAGTATTAAAAAAAACCACCAAAAAACAACACAAAAAGTATTCCAATCTCTTGTCGTCACGTCATTCAGGAATGTTGGAACCTCTAGACTCTGCAGTCAGGCCCCTGCCAAGAAAGAATGACGATCTAATAGTACTGTTAGGTGGATCAGCACTAGATGGAGTGGGGTACTTTTCCCAGTGTGAGAAAGGTCTTGAAAGACTTGGTCTCTATTCTAAACTGACCACCTCCTCTCCTCTTTCTTCCCTCATGCCTTGAACCTGACCGTATCCTAGTCCCATCTCTTTCCTTCTATCTGGCCTGAAGTTCTTTCTCCTATTTCTACCTAGCCACTGAATCCATTAGATTTTCATCCTGATGCCTAGGTTTTCATATCTTTTTTTCCTTGCTTGGCTTCTTTAAAAGTTTGATCGTCCTATTGTCTGTCTGCCTCTGCTAACATCCACAGATTTTATTTCTCTATGGTCATCTAATCTGGTTTGTGCTCCGCCTGCTTGCTCAAGGATTTTTGCCAACCAGTGCTGTGTTCTGTCCATGTGTTGTCCACCATGTGTCTGTGCACCTTCTTATTCACTAGTGTGTGTTCTGAATTTGTCTCTTGCTGTCAAGAGAATCCCATCCTAGTTTGTCACTTGATATCTGTCCCAGTTTAGTGATTGCTCTGTATTCATTATGCATAATCTTTGGGGTCAGCATTGGGGCAGGAGAGGGTGGTTCCTAGGTATCAAATTGGGACCTGGCCTTATACAGCTCATTACTGCAGTTACAGGCAAAGCTGTGTTCTGCTTTCAGCTAGAGCATATTCAGTGCAGGAAAAAAGTTATCTGAACCTGGAATGCTTTTACCAAATCTTTAACCTAGTGCAAATTAATGTTTTTGCTCAAAATCTTCAGAACTACACAAGTTTTCACAGGAATGATGAAAACTTCTTCACAGTCAGGCCAGAGGTCTGAAGTATTATACTTCTAGAAAAGCTATCCAGTTTTGTCTGAATAAGGTCTGTGGTTTTCTAGCCCAGTGTTTAAGCTCTTTAAACAAGAGTCAGGTAGGTACCTGATGTGAAAAAGTTCAGTTCAGCGCAATGACAAGTAGAAGTTTAAAAATCCAGTAAAATTGTACAAGCGTGGATTTAGACTACAAACAGCCAAGCAGGCTTATCTTTGCTTAGCAGAGATAAGATAGATTGCGCCTGTCTGCTTTAGAGCTGATAATAATATGAGATAGAAAAAGCAAAAATTTGGAGAAGCAGGGGATTACTTATGCAATTTTAGGCATGTACATAGTCTGGTTAAAATTATAAACAGGAAGATAATAACACACATATACACGTTTTAAGTCAGTAATTGATGTTGTCTGTGGTTTTATGGGCAGTCAAGACACTTTACTTACTGGTGTATGCTGTTCTGTTGGCACTACTGTTGAAAAATTAATCTTTTTTCTTTTAAAGGAAAAAGAAACACTTGGGATATTTTTTGGTCCTCTAAAGTACTAATTTTGCTTTTAGTCTCAGGAATCTGTAAAGTTCTTTTGAGTCTTTGATTTTGCAGATCACTCTTTTTTAACTCGCCTATTAACTGTATTTATTGAATAAACCTAAGCAACCTAAGCTCATTCCATATTCAACAGAAATATATTTCTTTCCAGAATTACTGGGATTTCTGAGTAAGAAATAATCTTTGGTGTCAGATCTTGTGTAAGAGCATAAGAATGTTGTAAAATCTGTTCTGTCAGTTAGGAGTGTGCTTCCTGCCCAGTTATCTTTCTTTTTCCATACCTTGTTACTTTTTGGGTGTTTTGTCATAAATGGCACGACTTTAAAAAGTCTTCATCTTTCAGTCATCAGACCTGGCTCTTCAAGCCAAGATTCTTCAGTTGCATCTGTTTTCTCTCATGTTCAGTCTTGCTCCTTGCACATTCCTCTTGTCTATCCCTAATGCTTAATAGTCAAGATCTATCTTGGATCATCCATGCTTGTAAAATTTTGAGATGTTTATGTTAAAAAATGCATCTAACTACTCCACTCAATACTTGGCAAGAGTCGATTAAATATTTAAATATGAGTGCATGGAAAAGGACAGAGTTAGTGACCTTGATGTGCGTGCCTGTAGCAATAAGACAGTTTCTGCTATCAAAACAAAAATTCTTTTACATAGTTAATTGTTTATTCTGTGTCCTGCATTACTGGGATACTATTGCAAGAGTGTTAATGTTTGCTCCTGGTTAAACATATGGGCATCCCATATTTCCTCGAAGTATAATCCAGAAATTTTCCTAATCCATCATAGAAAAAATTTGCCATAAGAATTTCAATTTAAGTGGAATTGTAAATATATGGGCTACTTGTTTATAGAGCTGTTTCTCTTATCTGCAAATGATGTGCACTGGCCTGCTGTGTAATAATATGCCTTGTGTTGTGTACTCTGGCTTCTGTAATTCTAGGACCACACAGAAGAGAGGGGAATCATTTGGAATCAGCAAAATAGGCAATAAAATAAAAGGTGTATTCAAGAGTTCTGCCATGGAAGGAGCTATGTTGCCTAACTATAACTTAAATGAAGGAGAAGATGACTTTGTGAGTAAAAGCTTTAGTCTTTGTTGTTGGCAGTTTTTTTTCCTTTCTTATCTGAAAATGTTAAGTTTCTGCCTTTTCTGCTGTCTGTCTTCACTGCAGATTTCCAGGTGCTGGCTTCTGATTAAGATGCACTTCTTTTCCCTGTATTCATTATCAAGCCAAGGCCACATCCCATGTGGTGTGCCTCTGAGATTATTGCTTTAATGCAGAGAAGTACTAAAAGTAGCAGTATCAGACATTTTTGTAATCAATTTTTCTCTAAAAATTTAGCATGCCATTTTATAATTTTGAATAATAAGGTGTGGGTATGACTGACTGGGGACATGGCTTTTCATCTGGTTATCATTTTTTCACTGGCACCAGTACTGTTTTCTGTCTTCATCAATGACATAGACAGTGGCATCAAGTGCACCCTCAGGAAACTTGCAGACAACAACACAATGGGTTAGTTTTGCAGTATTACTTTTGTAGATTGTGCTAGCCAAGGGCGTGGAAGTTTTAATTCCCCTGTAGCACAGGAATTAGTAGAAGTCTAATTGAAGCAGTGGAGCTTAGAGAAAGAACACAGGTTTGTAACAGAGCACAAGAAGTCACTTGTGAGAAGTTACCGAATTCAATGAGAGAGATGGACAGAATCGTTTTAACTTAGGCAAGAATGGAAAATTTGAAGTATAGCATAGTCTCACATCCCCTCATTAAATAAAGAGAGAGAATACTACATTTTACTAAAATTTCACTTCTTGGAGGGATTTAGGGAAATACCTAAGTCTCTTCTCTTGGTATTTGTGGGTGGGAAGAAGAAATGGGAAAAGAAAACTAAACTGTTCTAAGGTTACTGTGTGTCCAAAGAGCTGGACAGAGGTGTGACTTTGTGGATGAATATTGAATAAACAGAATGCAACACAAAATAATGTTACATTAAATACGGAGGTGTAGTTTCCTAGCAGGCATCCATAGGGTTGGAGGAAGAGCTCTTTGGGAAAGGAAAAACATGATTTGGGAAATGACAGTATAATTGTAAGAAGGTGGCAGTGCAGTATACAAACTCAACAACTTTTTGATGCGCTTAAGTATGGGAGATACGGGCGTTATTTCCTCCTGCACAGATCCTGATGAGGGATTTAAGTAGTTCACGTCAAGGTAAGCTTGGTGGATTCAAGGTAAATATAAGGTAAAGAATGGCAGTGAAATGGACTTCTGTGCATTGTGACAGAAACTGAACTTTGTCTCTTGTCTCTTTTTTTTTTTTTTTTTTTTTTTTTTGACAATGTCGTGTTGGTTGCAGTTAATGCTGATAGGAAACATCCGTTTAATCTTAGGAAATCACGTAGGGATCAAAATGTGTTAGCAAATTTCTGTGGCTCTGGACAGCAGCTTTGTAAGCTGATAACATGCTAATATTAATTCCGTGAAACCACACTCAATCTTTGTGAGCTAAATTTTAAATATAAGATATTCTGCATACTAAAGCACAAGTGTTGTTCCCAAAGCAGTCAGAATACCTTGTAGTCTTGAGTTTGTGGCTTTGTTGGATGAAACAAATGGAAATAGACTGATGTAACTATTACAGGTTGGTGATCTGTTTGGAAAGAATACTAAAAATCCCAGAAATTAATGTTTCGTGGCTTACAGTGGGGTATGTAGTGTAGGTTCTGTGGTTTTCATAATGGAAAAGCCTACAGATTTACATAGGATTATTACCACAACAAGGCTATAAGTCAGGTGAGGAATCTGGTGAAGGAGGCTAGGAACATCTAAAACGTTGCTGATGATTCAATACAGCCCTCAGAAGGGCTGAGTGAAAGAGACAGACAAGGAGGTTATGGCCCCTTTATGAGCAATTAAAAAACAAATGACTATGTGCCCAAAGCCTTATCCTGAATCTGCAGTGCTGGGAGTATATTCACCGGATCAATTGATGGGATAGTGCAGTATATAAAACTAAATAAGTGGGAAGAGATGACAGCTGCCAGCAGTGGTAAACTAAAGAAAGAACCAGAAAATGGTCTTGCATTTTTGCAAGGAGGTCCCAGTTGAGATAGTATAGTTAGTGCTAATGCAAGTATGCACAGTTAGTCAGGATAAGTGAAGAAGTGGTAATTTTGGCAGCCAGTAACCTAGCCCTCACTGGGTTCAAATTGCACCTGGTTCTTGCTGCTCTGTTTGCAGAAACTCAGATGTTGTTGACTTGGAGTTGCTATTGTGAAATGTTCTACTGTTTCTGTCGTATTGTTTCCATCATATATCTGCTCCTTCTAGTATAAGTTTTTTTATTCCTTTCTTTTATATCTTTTAAAGACTGAGAAAGGGGGGAAATTAGGGTAATGCCTCTTACAGAAGACTTTGTAGGTATAAAGCTACCTGACAGCCCGGTTGTTACGGTTCAGAAAGCATCTATTCGTTTGTTCCATTCTCTGATTTAAGTTCATCCTGCAGTTTGTGACCCCTAATTGTTCATTCAAGGCTGGGATTATTTTTGTTTGCTTTGTGAAAGAGGATAGCCTTATGATTTAGCTTTCACATTGTGAAATGAAAGTGGTCTCTGAGCAGTGGCAATTGAGACTGCTCTTTGCCTGTCACAGTTTTTTCTATCAAATAAATCAGGTAAGTGGAAGCAAAAATGCCTTTTGGAAAGAAGAGATATTGTTAGTGGATTTACAGAGATCTGTTTTCTAAGACAGTGGTACACACTATAAGCTGTTTAGGGATCATTTCAGTATTATGCAAAGGCAGAACAGAACAAAGATTGCTTATGTGTATTGAACCATTTATGTTCAGTTGTTCAGCTGCAGTTGAGTCATGGTCATGTGAATATGGTAGCATAGACACAGCCAAAATTATTTCAGGGATGCTGTATTCCATTAACGCATTAACTACATTATCCCGATACAGGCAAAACCTGTTGGCCTTTGAGGGGAAATTGTCTTCAAGTTATAAAGCTAAGGGAAGAGAACTTGAAAGTGGGTTTCATGCTTTCCAGTTTGCTGTAGTTTCACATGTTGCTAATTCGTATGTTAAAATCTCCTGTTTTTAACTTCAGCAACTGGCAGTACTCTCAAGTTGCTATGTGAGACTTACTAAAACAATGTACTTTTGAATCATCACTTAGCTCTAACCTGGCTCAACATGATTAACAGTTCTGTAAATTGTGGTGGGAAGAGTGAGGTGCTGACCGCTGTAGCGGATGCAGGCTGGAATGAGGATCATGGGCCTGAGAGCTGCTCCTTGTCAGGCAGTGCCTACCTCCCTGGAGGGCTGCAAAGTTTTAGAAACCCTTGCAGGCTGGCAGCAGGGTGAATTATATTAAAATAATTTCAGTTTTGTAAGGTAACAGCACTACTTTTTATATCTGCTTGCTGACACTTGTGAAAGTGCAAGAACTTTTTTCCCCAGAGCATCTCAAGCAAGGGCTGATCTCCCCACAAGTTTTCCATTCTTCTTTGCTTTGTCACCTGTTTGAGTCTAAGGCAAGCCCTATCCTTCCATCTCATAGGTGCTGTCTCCTCATTTGCACAAATCATTTCCATTTCTTTGGGTCTGTTTTTTTAATTATTCTTTTTTTTGCTGTGTGGTGAACATGAGAATCATGTTAAACATTCTTTGGAAAAATATCTTCCCAAGAGTAGCTGTTGAAGCCTGGATTCTTCAGTTTAGATATTTAAGATAATCTTTCTGTTGTTTATGGTTGTAAAAGGTTTGTAGCACTTCCTTTGTCATTGTCAGGAACCTGAGAATTGAGTGTGCTGTGTGGTACTTGGGTCATTCACTACCTGTGGGCAGCTCAGCCTGAATGTGATGAGCAGTGTCAGGAGTGTAAAGTGAAGGTTGATGTGATGCTGGGACTGCAGTTCAAGTTTGAAAGGATTTCTTCAGTGTTCACGTGTCACTGCTTCTTGCATATTTTTATGGTGTCGAATCTGAATTTATGGACTCCATGCACTTGAGCTGCCTTGCATTCACCCAGCAAGGATTAGGTCCATGCTGCTCCCTGGTGCATCCGCTTCTGGGAGCGTGATGCGGGAACTGAAGCCGATGGGGAATGCAGTAATGCTTGCAATGGCTTTGTTTAAAAGTAGCTCTGGGCTGCAGGAATAATGCAGTCCCAGTTGTGGCTGTGTTGCACCTTGCAGAGCAACTCTGGTTCATGTCTGCATAACATATTCTGTTGCACTCAGCTGTGGGGGTGGGAGACCTGCTGTCTTGTGCACTGTTCACTTCTGTCTCCTGTTGGGTTTAGGTAGCTTCTTGGCCTGATCTGGTGAACTCAAGTCTTCAGTTTGGGTCCTAGTGTGCTGGAAAATGTAGGGCAACTGAATCTGTTGGACTCAAGCTGGTTCCTGTAGGATTCAGTCTGTGTCTAAGGTGTTCTTCCAGCTGTCTCATTTAGTACTTCTAGTCCCTCTTCTCCATTTGTTTTTTTTTTTCTCTGAATTATCAGACATAGAACTTGATAGTTCTAGAATAACTTTGAGATGTCACTAAAGGTTCCTAACTTCAAGTTAATTTGCAGTGGATCTGAAAGTAAAAATTAATCTACATGGAAATTCCATTAATGAAGTGGATTTTTTGTTCTTTGAGCAACCTGATGTAGTGGAAGGTGTCCCTGCCTGTGACAGAGGGACTGGAACTAGATCATACTTAAGGTCCCTTCCAACACAAACCATTCTATAGTTCTGTGATACTTAGTGATGTGTAGTTAAAGACCCAATATATGTTTCACTGTTATATATGTTTTGCCAAGATAGACTTGAACCAGTTAAAATAGGACTGTTGATCTTGATGCTTAAATCTTTACAGATTGAAGAAGGTGTTATGGTGATGGAAGATGATTCTCCTGAAGAGGCTGTTAGTACCCCAAATACACCCCGCAACCTTGCTGCATGGAAAATTAGCATCCCATATGTAGACTTTTTTGACGATCCTTCCTTGGAAAGAAAAGATAGAAAGGAAAGAATTCCTGTGTTCTGCATTGATGTAGAGAGAAATGATAGAAGAGCAGGTATGCAATGTTGTGGATAAATAAAATGTCATTTAAAAATGAACTTGAAATATTCTAATATGCTGTATTCCGATGGCTGTTGCAGTGTGTTTTCTATACACGTTTTTCTGATTTTGAAATTCCTAAGAAAATGTGTTTGAGATCTAAATGATCACATTTAATGTTTGCAAGTTGACAACTAACTCCTTTACATGAATTGGTTCTGTTTAGACTTCATGCCAAAGTTAAAGGTTTTATCTTTCCAAAAATATTGATCCTGCTATTCATATTAATAGACACTTGGCCTATTTTTCATTCTCCTACTCTGAACTTTGGAATAATGAACAATAAAGAACTTAAAATATAGTTTTTAGGAAATGAAAATGTTTTGCTTACTAGGAACCATCTTGGCTTGCAGATAGTTTATCAGTATCTAAATAGCAGTACATCCTTGTTGAATGGGGAAAATACCATTATCCTGGAGCTGCATAGATTTGTGTTAATGAAACTAACCCTTCCACAGTAAGCAGGAAGCGTTTAAGATTTAGTGATATCTTCTAGGAGGAAGAATGGTTAGGATTCAGCTGAAGGTGCAGAGGGCTGTATTCAAGAAGTAGTGTTTCTGTAAATAATTTTATTAAGTTATAAAATAAATCTAACATAGTCACCTCTAAATCTTGCATTTATGCAGAGCTCCATTGTTTAAATTACAGGAATCCTCTAAATGAGGTGATAATTTCTGTGCTAGTACCATAGCTGTCTGTCAGGTACGCATTTTAATTTAACACTTAAATTACTTGGCTGGGATTTTTTCTTTTAAATTTTACTGCACTATGAAGGGCTCATGCCTTTGAGGTTTTTCCTATAATAACCCAGCATACGTTTGCTGTTGCTTAATTTGTCTCTCAAGTGGCATAAAGTCTGGTTTATTTTTAACATTTTTTTTCCTCTAGTTGGGCACGAACCTGAACATTGGTCTGTCTACAGGAGGTATCTTGAATTTTATGTGCTGGAGTCAAAGCTAACAGAATTTCACGGTATGTTCCCCATCATCTGGAATGCTACTTTTCCACTATTGTGATTATCATTCAGTATTGAACTGAAATTTAAAATGATGAAATCAGTTTTTGTTGCATCACAAGAATAATTTAATCTCCTTGATATCTTTATTAGGTACGTTTCCTGATGCTCAGCTTCCCTCAAAGAGAATCATTGGTCCCAAGAACTACGAGTTCTTAAAATCCAAGAGAGAGGAGTTTCAGGAATACTTGCAGGTATCAAACAAATTTTTGGAGGAAAGAATATTCTGAAACTAATGATATAAAACTTAGAATATCTGCTTGTTTTATTTGTGTTCAAGTAACTCTGAGATACAGAAAGAGTTCAAGTAGGCAAACAAAACTGGTTATCATGTGACTGAAAACAGAAAGCTTTTGCAAATGACAGTAGCTATGGTAATATATAATACTCTTTGGATATCTTTTTGCTATAGAGAAACTGATTTTTAAAGATTAAAATACTTACACTTTTTTCTTTCCTTCTGTCTCAAAGAAACTTCTGCAACATCCAGAGCTAAGTAACAGCCAGCTTTTAGCTGACTTCTTATCCCCAAATGGAGGAGAGACTCAGTTTCTTGATAAAATGTTGCCTGATGTGAATCTTGGTATGTAATATGCTAGTTGTTTATGCTGATGAATTTTAATACTGTAAATACTGTGATTGAATGATAGTAGAAATTAATAGATATGGATATGGGAAATAAGACTCTGTTCTTCAGTGCCATTAAAATTAAATCTCAGCAAGTAAGATATAGCATCACAGAATCATACGATGGTTTGTCTTGGAAGGAACCTCAAAGATCATTTAGTTCCAGCTTTCCTGCTGTGGGCAGGCACACCTTCCACCAGGTCAGGTTGCTTGTGGGGCATCCACAGCTTCTCTGGACAACCTGTGTCAGTGCCTCACCACTTTCACAGGAAAGAATGTCCTTATAGCTAATTTAAATCTACCCTCTTTCAGTTTAAAGTCATTACCACTTGTCATATCGCTACATGCCTTTGTAAAAATTCCCTCCCCAGCTTTCTTGTAGACCCCCTTCAGGTACTGGAAGGCTTCTGTAAGGTCTCCCTGGACCCTTCTCTTCTACAGACTGAACAACCCCAACTCTGAGCGTTTCTTCATAAGAAATGTGTTCCATCCGTCTGATCACTTTCATGGCACTCCTATCGACCCGTTACATCAGGTCCATATCTTATCTATGCTGAGGTCCCCAGAGCTGGATGCAGGACTCCAGGTGGGGTCTCACCAGAGTGAAGTAAAAGGGGCAGAATCACCTCCATTGACCTGCTGGCCGTGCTTTTTATGCAGCCCAGCATATGGTTGGCATCTCAGCTGTGAGCGTATATTGCCGGCTCGCATCCAGCTTTTCATCCACCAGTATCCTCAAGTCCTCTTCAGGACAGCTCCCAAACCCTTCATCCCCCAGCCTATATTGATACCAAGGGTTGCCCCAACCCAGGTGCAGGACCTTGCACTTGGCCTTGATGAACTTCATGAGGTTCGGATGGGCCCACCTCTCAAGCTTGTTCAAGTCCTTCTTTATGGTATCCCATCCCTTCCCTCCAGCATGCTGACCACTCCACACAGCTTAGAGTTGTCTGCTGAGGGTGTACTCAATCCCACTGGCCATGTCTCCAACAAAGATGTTAAACAATATTAGTCTTAATTCTGACCTCAGAATAAGTGCCACTTGTCACTGCTCTTGAGTTAGACATTGAGATGTTGATCGCAACTCTTTGCGTGAGACCATCCNGAAGTAAAAGGGGCAGAATCACCTCCATTGACCTGCTGGCCGTGCTTTTTATGCAGCCCAGCATATGGTTGGCATCTCAGCTGTGAGCGTATATTGCCGGCTCGCATCCAGCTTTTCATCCACCAGTATCCTCAAGTCCTCTTCAGGACAGCTCCCAAACCCTTCATCCCCCAGCCTATATTGATACCAAGGGTTGCCCCAACCCAGGTGCAGGACCTTGCACTTGGCCTTGATGAACTTCATGAGGTTCGGATGGGCCCACCTCTCAAGCTTGTTCAAGTCCTTCTTTATGGTATCCCATCCCTTCCCTCCAGCATGCTGACCACTCCACACAGCTTAGAGTTGTCTGCTGAGGGTGTACTCAATCCCACTGGCCATGTCTCCAACAAAGATGTTAAACAATATTAGTCTTAATTCTGACCTCAGAATAAGTGCCACTTGTCACTGCTCTTGAGTTAGACATTGAGATGTTGATCGCAACTCTTTGCGTGAGACCATCCAGCCTATTCCTTATCCACCAAGTGATTTATCCGTCAAATCCATGTTTCTCCAATTTAAAGACGAGGTTGTCATGTGAGATAGTGTCAGATGCCTTGCCATGTGTTGATACTTTTTCTTGAAAAAAGGACATTTTGAGATTATGGCAAAAAAGTGTTTTAAGTGCTTGCTTTTGAGTCTTGGTGTCAGCAAGCAAGGTGACAAGATTTCTCTAACAAATTCCGTAGTTCAAGAAGACTCATGGTATTGTCATGAGTCAAATCTGTGCAAGACAATCATTGTTCACAGGTGTGGTGCTATACTGATTCTTAATATAAACTACCTAGGGTTAGCTGATGAAAATCTGTTTATTTTAATCTGAGAACTGCAGTATTTAATATTTCTGATATTAGCTAGATGTCTTTTAACATGAGCTACTTAATAGAGTTTGAGGCAGTGGTGTGTGTGTGTGGTATAGACAGGCCAAAAGGAAATTGAGAAGTTGAAAAATAATTGCTGTCTTATGTAATAATTGATAAAAAATCCGAACAGTAGACTGCAACCTGACTTTACAGCTTGGCTGTAACGTAACTGTTTCAGGATAGTGGGCCTGAGGTGGTAAGGTCAACCACATGGTCATTTTGTCTTCATGTATTGTAGCGCTTGAGGTTCTGGCACCAGCGTGGTCCAGGAAGGCTGTGTCTGAACTGTGCCACCGCATTTCTGCTGCTCCTGGTCATAGTGTGAACCTGCTGAGGTGGCCATTCTCTTAGTGTGCTTGTTGTTAAATGAGATTTTGGTGGTTGTCCTCCAGTTAAAGGGCTTTGTTTTGTTTCAGACATCCCCTCTAGATCTGACTGTACATTGTTAAAAAAAAGCTTATAATTGTGGTGTTTACCATAATGCGTCTTACGTCCGAGAATAGCTTCACTTCTATAAATATCAGTTGAGACAGTCTTGGCATTTCAGTAGGGCTTTTTGTGAGAATGAGCAACTTTATTATTATCATTTGATCGTAGCATGTACTTTTTCATGTAAGTTCCAAATTTAATGGCATGTAGATAAGAAAAATATTGTAAATGTAGTGCTTAAAATAAAACTAATCACAGACACTTTCATTTCTTGGCCTTCAAAGTTACTATGATGTATCCTGATAGCCTTAATAGGACAGAACAGCTGACTTTTAAGACCACAGCTGTAGACTATCCAATTTGTAAAACTTTACTCAATAGATTTTTCAAGACTGGATCCTTCCAGACTCTCTCCGGATTATCTGATCTGTTCAGAGAACGAGGAGAATCTCAGCTTTTGTGGTTTCTTGTGTGATCAGTGTTTATAAAGGATGAAGGGCTTAAATGCAAAAAATTACACCTATGCTGGTGTCATATAGTACTGCTGTTGTGGTGCTATAGCTATGTATGTTCGAGCCTCTAGAAAAATTATGAAGACAAATCTGGAGTACTTTGATTTTTTTAAAAGAAAAATCAAATTATTACCTGTATATTTTTCTTAATCTAAGTATCTCTTGAAGATCACTAAGCATGAAGTTATAAGGTGGATATGTAAAAGACTTTATTTTCATAGTGTTTTGTACTAAATGAAAAAAATACAGGTTTAAATAACTGTTGTGTCTTTACATTAAATATTAGACGATTAGTACATGACACTTTGCTACATTTCTTTTAAGGTCAGGCAGTGATAACAAAGTTTTTGTTTGTTTCTAATCATAGGTAAAATTATAAAATCTGTTCCAGGAAAACTGATGAAAGAGGTGAGTAAGTCTTCCAGATTGCCAGCATTTTAACTTAAATAATTAATTTTAAATGCTTACTAACTTAGAGGCTAGTCAAAAATTTGTTTTAGGTGCTTAGTATTTTGGTTTTTTGTCTATAATTATGCAAGTGACAGGTCACTCATTTTATTTCAGAAAGGTCAGCATTTGGAGCCATTCATCATGAATTTTATCAACTCCTGTGAATCTCCCAAGCCTAAACCAAGTAGGCCTGAACTTACCATTTTGAGCCCCACTTCCGAAAACAACAAGAAGGTACAGTGAGTCATCTTCCTTCCCCACTTTACAAGAGTGGGGAAAATTTGCCACACTTTGGAAATGCATAGAGTAAATAGAAAACACATAAATATAACAGTTTACCTGTTTTGTGTTGTCTTTTCACACAAGAGAGAGAATAGTTGGGCAAATAACTTTGTTCTCTCCTGTCTTGTAGATTTCTTAGTCTGAATGAGTTTTGAGGTTTGAGGCTTTTTTCTCTTTTAATTTTTACTGGATTTGAGGTGAGGATATGGAGTAGAGGGCCTGCAAAGTACAGAGAGAAAGAGGGAAGCAAAGAGGTAAAATGAGGAATGTTTTAATGCTGTAAGGGAGCTTCCTTTTCAAAGTTAAGAGCTGGAGTGTTTAAAGGTGTGGCTTTGTCAGAGCCAAAATTGTCAAGGTGCTGATAACTGTTTAACCTGCCTTGAAAACGTTAATATACAGTTCATAAATGTCTAGCGTACATAATAGGTTAACTACATAACTTAAGTATAGTTTCTCTGTCTAATATTGCCACAGTTAAAGCCTAGCACTTTCAATTTTAACTTTCTACTTAACTGTAAGATTAAGATAGTCCCTTTCTTAATCTTCTTATATGTGTGGCTAGAGCCTGGTAAAACTTAATTAAAAGACTTCAGTTAGCTTCAGGGGCTTTAAAAAGATGCTGATCTTTATATTTCTGTTAGACTGCATTAGAGTGTTAATGTATTTGTGGAGGAGCTGACAGAGGAATATTGTTTCTGGACTAGGAGTTCCAAAACCCAAGCTCAGTGATACAGAGTTGGTGTGATTTGGAACAAAATATTTATTGTGCATACACTTTGACATGGGCGAGGTTCTAAAAGAAAACCCGGTACTGTATGATCTTCTGGTGTCTTGTTTGCTTTGGGAAGAGGAGTTGAAACTGAACCATATAAGCTGAGACAGTTCATTTTGCAAAGTGATAAATTGGAAATGTATGACAGTCTAAAGAATAAAGGGGCTTTATCTAAGAGGCTTTAAATTAAGGTGGTAGGAGCCAGGTTCAAAAGAAAAAGCGGTAGCTCTTGCAATGGTTAGTAAATTTGTGGAATGTTTTACCAAAAGATGGGATGAATAACAGGTTAACAACCTTAAGGTGAGACTGGATAAATTCACAAAAAGGGAATATATTCAGCAAGAATATCTGTAGAGAAACAGCGTCCAGCTCTTGAACTCTTTTTCAGTTACAAATAAATTGAAGGCTGGAAAAATATTCGTGAAAAGTACAGCCTATGCTTGTTCTCTTCTTGGGGGAGCTAGAATCCTTGGATCCATTTGTGATTCTCCTTGGTGATGGGTTGTTATAAAAATGGACCCTTTCCTTCACTGTGGACATTTTCATAGCATTGTGACACATGACAGTATTTGCAGCTAGAAAACTTTTATACAGATTAAGTAACAATTTGTTTAGATTTCATCTTCTAAACCTGAAGTCTGAATTACCAGCCAGTATTGTGGTATTAGCCTACTTGTGCACACACACAAAATTAGTATCCTTCATTACAAATCCTTTCTTACCTTGGACACTGTTTCCAAGGTTAAGATACTTAACTGTTGCTGTCTGTTCAGCAGAGTGTATAAATGTATCACCAGTTCTAAAAATCAGATGTAGAAGTTTTGATATGCTAAAACCACTACATGCATAAATATTTTAGATGTCTTTTATGAAATAGCTGACAACGTACTACAGCATGGTATGAAAGTTAGTTTTTTTACTGTGGTCTGTCAAGATCTACTGACGTTAGTAGATTTATTACATATAACGTACTTAAAATACTTCAGCAACAAGCTTTGCACTGTGAACCATTCCTGTGAAGACAAGATTCTTTTCTGTAGTTTACCTGGAAAACTTCATTAAAGGATCCAAATTAATTCTTTAAAGTGGTGTTCAAAACCATTTTGGACTGTAAAAGGTTAAAAAAACGTATATTGCATGGCTTAGTTGAAATACAAACTCATTCTCTGAACTGTCAGTATGTTATTCTTGTGAAAGATCATCTCTACAGAGATTCAGGCTCTTAAATTAACCATGGTGATCCCAGGAAAGCAGAGAGCTGCCTATACTTTGTCTTTCAATTTGGAATACTGAAGTTCCCTTAAACAAAATGTACATCTTTACTTCTTCTATTTGCTAATGTCATTTCCAGAAATAGTATTGTGGGGGAAACTCGATCACCACTGAGTAGCTGTCCATGTATGCACTCCATTGGAGACACCAAGTTTGTGGATTCTGAGTCAGAGCTGTTGCTAGTGCTTACCTTACCCTGTAGGAGGTGCTTTTGTCATGAGACAGGAGTTTCTTTGCAGAAAGCAAAAAACAGTTGAGGCTGACCCCAGTCCTCCCCTCCTTCTCACTGTCTGTTGTGAGAGTGAGTTCACTGTTTTTCTAAGCAATGTCATTCTAGTGAACTGTTCTGTGATTAAATCATTGTTTCTACATGCTTTTTATATTTTCTGTTTTCTTTCCCAGAAGAAATCTGTTTTGGTTTAGGGAGGCATTTACTGTAAATGAACAGAAAGTTTCAGACTTCAGTATTTCTTCTGCAGAGCTATGATTGTTATTTAATGATGGGCACTCAAAACACTTTGCCTCTGGGGATGCTGCATGACAGTTCTATGATCAGATACTCAGTATCTGTTTGTGCTCAAGTTATGTGACCAGTTTTGACCAGCAGAGGCATATGTGCGTACGGAATTCATGTACTGACTGCTTTCTCACAAATGGAAACTTCCCATCTATCAGTTTAGCCAGAGCACGCATACTTATTCATAGGATAACTGTAATTATCGGTGATCTGATAGCCCAAGTTGTGCTGTGTGCTGTGGTGTTGTCTCTGGTGAGTCTTCCCATGCACATTGTGAAATACGTCCCTTTTGCTTATTTGTTGGGGTGTTTGTGCCTTCTTTGTAAGACTGTTTTCTCTTCCTCAAGTCAGCCCATGCTTGGGAAGAGCTTTGTGCCAGCACATCGTGCCATTTCCATCTTGACGCTTACTGGATTTGATTTGAAAGCCGCAGTGGTTTCATCTGACAGACCATTTTACTATAGTTCAGATCAGTGACGTTTCTCGGAAGCAAATCTCCTGATCATCTCTGCTTATCGCATTTTCTCTCATACTATGGAACTGTCTTGGAACTCATTAACTGAATTTATTTCAGATGAAACTAGACTGGAAAACACTCAGAGAGTGCAGGCACCAAGAGCTGTTCAGTCAGAAGGCCAGACCAAAGGTAGACTGAGGTAACACCCATCCCCACCTCTGCAAATACATCTGGCATAGATTTCAGTTGTTCAGTTCTGCAGTTTCCCTTCCGTTGTGCAACATGACATCTTCATGAAGATATAAGCACTATGCAGTAGCCTGGCACCCTTACCTGGCAGAAGCTGGTGGAGATGAATGCTAAATATCTGTAGTAGGGTTGTGTGAGCTACCTGTATGGAGTCAATGAGGAGAACCTGGCAAGCAGGTGAGGAGATGGAACGTTGGCACTTTGGTGCCCATCTGTGAGAAGACTGTTGTCTCATAGCAAGAATGTTTTTCAACACAGATCTTTTTGGTTAAATGCTAGAATTCATTTCCAGCTGACGCCTGTGTTATCAGAGTGTTCTGATATACATTGTTTGACACAGATCTAGTTATTCTAGTATCAACGTGTTGGAATCCACTGAGAGTGCATTGCATGTTCCTCAGTGCCTGTGTTGCCAGCTCTGTTGCCGTGAATAGGGTTCACTCAGGCTACCTTTTCATCAGCAGGCTGAATAAGAAATACCTGAAAGCCTGTCAGACAAGTGAAAGCTTGAGTTCAATCAGAACTCAATGCCTACTTCTCTGAAAGATTTCCTGTGTCCTTTTGAATATTCCCGGTGCGTGTGTTTGTATGTTTTCAATACTGTGGAAGGACTTCTAGTTAAAAATGTGTAATGATCATGGGTAGTAAAACTTAGTACAGCCAGTAGTGGTTGGATTTTTTCCTGTCAGATGTATCAGATCCTCTAGATCGAAAGAGTCACCAACCTCTCTGCTTAAAACAAGTGAAAAAAACTCCTGCTCCACTCTCCTAGGGGCATCAATAGGATTTCTTGCTTTCCCAGATGTGTTTCTGTTCTGAAGGTCTGCAAGAAGCTCATTTGTCTTCCAAACATACTTTCATCAGACTTGCTAGAATAGGTTGGGACTTCTTGGCTGATGCAGACTTTGTAAAGTAAGCCTACAAAGCCATTGTTCTGCTGGCTTATGATCATCTGCCAACAGTAATAAAAATTGCTCTTGGAACGGCGACAGTACAGTGTATGTTTATGCATAGTTACTTGGAGGAAGACATGGTTGCTTTCAATACACACACTGATGTGACTCAGACACTGCATACCTTCTTCTTACCATTTTGGTGTGCTCATCTGTGCTTTGTAAATGAGCAGGAAGAACAGTGGAGAAGTTCATGCCTCTGGCTGTGGATATTGTTCATAATAATGGTATTGTTTCTTTAAACTTCACACCTAGGCTGGAATTTAAGGGTCTATATTTGCATACACACTTACTAACCATTCAGTAATTTTCTTTTTTCTGTTAGGCACTTTCTGTAAGTATTCATATGGGTAGCTTTTCCCACTGAGGTACAATAGCCTATTGTACAAGGAATTACTTCAGTCTTTTTCTTAATACAGGCTTTTCATCTTTCACCTACCTCAAGAGCTTGGCTGTCATTAATAACCAGTACCAATGTGTGCAATTTCCTTATTGAAAGCCTTTTAAGAATATTTCATGGTTATAATCACAGTTACTGGTTAATCTGAAATATATGAATAATGTTTGCATTGGCATTCATCCTGTTTGTCTTTTTTTTTAGTCTAATCACAACAGTGAGCATTATACCGTGTCTCAGATATTAACATGCACAGAAACACTTAAAAGTAAAATCCTGTGCTTATCTGAACTATGAAAATAATCTAAGCTTTCGTATTAGATATCCAATTGTATGTTTTTCACTTGGTTTTCATTGTGAGTCTAAATCCTGGGAAGTGCAAAACACCTTCTAAGCAGAGATGGCATATAATGTCACTTTATGTGATGCCTGCTGCGCTCTCTAGATTTCATTGCTAATGACTGTAGAATACATACTTGTACTGGAATAAAGTATATACTTTATAAAAACCGCTCATTGGCTCAGTAATTTTGACATGCATTGATCTGATGTTGCTTTCTGAAATGCCCCATGCAAGAGCCTAAGCTTTCAAAGCTTGACAATGATCAAGGAACCATTATATTTAAGATGCAAGTCGGACTGTTTGTGTGCAGAGGTACATACAACATTCAAAAAAATTGCTTCTAGTTTGGGGTGGAAGCTGGAATAACTTCTGGAAGTCAAGAAGCATTGCCCTAAGATGGCTTTTGTGTTTGATTTTTTTTTTTTTTTTTTTTATGAATCACCTACTGTTCTACTGTTAATGCTATAGTTTGGCTCGAACCTGTATCTGTGTTGTGCAATGGCCTGCTTTGAGTTGGCTCAGTATGTATTACCTCTGTCAGGTCGCAGGGTGCATTTAAAAAAGAAAAGCTCTTGTTTAAGTTATAATACATCTAAGACTTTTCCAGTGTCCTAGCTTCAGTATTGACAAGAATATAGACTTCAGTTTCTACAGGGGCTTTTTAAACAATGTGCTATGGACGTTTCCATACAGTAGGCTTGGAATAATTGTGGTGTTCTTACATTTACTGCTTTCCTGGATGCCAGTCATTCAGCAGTGCATATTTGCTCTTTCATGTAATTTATGTAATAACTTGGCTGTGTTTAGTTTGAGTGAACTTTGTGAAGATAGTGCCAGCAGTTCAGCACTTAACAAAAGAGGGTACAAGTCAAAACCTGAGTCTTGCCAGATTTCCTGATACAATTTCTGCTAAGAGTGCAAAGCATTCTGTTTAGAGACTTGCACGATTCAGAGCCTGTTGTGATTTGGATGTTTTATTGCCTTATTTATTTCAGGGAGAAGTGCTCTACAGAAAGTGAACCACATATAAGCAAATTACTTACTACTGTTCCTTGGAATTAGTTTTAGTTTGGGGGCGATACAAAAAAATTCGTGTCAGTAACAATCAGCTCAAACTAGGTAACACTGTAATTACATTGCATTTGCCTCTAGTTCTGGGATTATTTTTCATTAGAAGCTTGGTATAAAGTTTTATAACTTTCTTTTCAAAATGGGGATAAGATAATCTTAAATGAACTGTTAATGGTGACTGCTAGGTATTGTCAAATGAGGAGAACCTCGGGATTCAGAGAACTCCTCCTTTCCAGCTGCTGGAGCCCACAGATGTGGGAAGTGGGGGGGGGGCGCGGGGGGAGAAGGAGCACTACCTATGTGGTATATCCTTACAGGATACAGGGAAGAGCTGCTTGGGATCTTACAAGTATTATAATGTTATCTTTTGCGGAAGATCCAAAGGCAAGGAAATGGAGGGATCGTGGTAGTGGAGGGGAACATGGGAAAACAAAAAGATAAAGGAATAAAATGAAATAAATGGAAAGAAGCCCAAACTTCAGTAACTTACAAAGATTCATGAAGTCTTTGCTATAAATAATTGAGCTGGCTGGAGAAAAAAGGTGGTACTTGGTGTAAAAAGTTGGCCTTTTTGTCCAGAAACCATTGTATTCATTTTAAAAAGGAAGACAACAGGAAATTTTAGGAACATTTGGATGTTGTAGGAATCGCCTGTGATTTAAAGCTGACAAAATTAGTATCCTTTATGCCCCTCATTGACAGAACAGGGTACATCAAAGGAATCAAAGCCTGTGATAAAAGTTTAGACACATGAAGGTATCAGGAGCAATAGAGCTCATGAATTAATGGCTTGGTCAACCCTACTGATTTGTTCTGAATCTAGGTTATTTTGGTTCTCAGTATTTTGGTAACATGTGACACGTTCTTTATTTTTTCTGCACTTTGGAGAGTGAAGAGTTTTAAAAAATAAATAAATTTTTAAAAAGGAAAACTGATGAGTTCTTTGAAAGCTCTGAAAAAGAATTACTTCCAATTAAAAAAGTTGCAAAGAACTGATGGCTATCCTTTTGGCTTTGAATGCAGTCTTTTCAATAGTCTTTCTTCTACTTGTAGCTTTTCAATGATGTATTCAAGAATAATGCAAACCGATCTGAGAATACAGAAAGAAGACAAAATCAGAACTACTTCATGGAAGTGATGACTGTAGAAGGAGTCTATGACTACTTAATGTATGTTGGTAAGAAGTGATTTCTCTTAATTATTCTTAAGCTTAATGCAAAATATGAAGTTTTGGTTCTCTGTTAAGAAATAAAATTCTGTTGTGGTAATCATATATAGTTCATCCCTTGTAAGCTTAATGATGTACTGTTTAAGAACACAGTCATGTTTTTAGAAGGCTTTATTGCTGTCCTAAAATATCATAATTTATCATTCATTATTGCTCAGTTGTTCTGTTCTGTCTCTTTCTTTCTGCATCTCAGAGTATAAGCTTGTGAGAGTAGGTCCCTTCCTTTTTCTCAGGTGTGCATAGGCTGTTGGTACACTCTGGGAACTAATCACTAAAAACTGGTAAATATTTGATAAGCAGTCTGTAGAACAGTGGTTCTTCAGCATTGCACTAAGAAACTAAAATAATATTTGTTTGTTTGAAATCTTTGCTTTAGTTTTTTTTTTTCTTTTGAGTGACTCCATCATCCTTATTACTAGGAGAACCTTATAAATGTGTGTTACTATAACTTTGCAGGTAGGGTAGTTTTCCGCATTCCTGACTGGCTGCATCACCTCTTGATGGGAGGAAGAATCCTCTTCAAAAATACATTGGAACTGTACACTGACTATTATTTGCATTGTAAGTTAGAACAGCTATTTCAGGAGCACCGGTTGGTTTCTCTGATAACACTGCTGAGAGGTTAGTACAACTCACATCTTTGTGAAGATACTGCTTTGGTTTGGGGGTTGAAATCCTTTAACTTTCAAAATATTAACCTTTGCAGCACTTAACTAAAGTTAATGGAGTTTTAAAAACCAAATTGGCCTGTGAAAAGATTCCAAAAGCTCATTACAGAAAGATATGGAGTCAGCCATGTTGTCTGTCAGTGATAATTACAGAAAAAAAAAGTATTATGAATAGTAGTTTGCTATGGTGTGCAAAGAACAAGAGAAATTGAAAGAAAAAGGTGGTTTCATTTATAGAAGTGCAAATATTTCATGCAATCTCTAAGTTACTTTTCACTTGTGTGCTGTATCACAGTCCTTTGTTAATTTTTTTGTTGCCTTTGTGATGGGCTTTTGAGGGCAATTGAGTGTTCATGACAAATAAGGGAAGGGGAGAGAGGTTAAAAAAATGTAAAACTGTCTCACAACTGTAGAGAAGTATTATCTGACTGCAGTCTGATCCAAATAACTAATCTGACCAAAGCCCTGGAATCAAGAAAGCTCTGTCCTGATCAAGCCAAAAAGAAAGCTTGTGAAAGGCAAAAAAGGAAAGGAATAAATCTTTGAGAACCTAAAACTGAAACTGAGTGCTTAGTAATTCTGATGAGTAACAATTCTTGTTTTCTCATGCATAAGCAAATCGGAAATTTCTGACATTTCCAGACAGTGTTTTAGCACCAGATATAAATACAGCTTATAATTTTGAAAGTACAGGGAAATTTTAAATAAGGAGATCATAACTAACCTAACACAGAATCAATTGAAACCTAGAAGATAATGCTTTAAAAAATTTGAATAGAATAGAAGCAAATTGGCAAAAGATTGTCCTCCATGCAGGTGGAGTACTCTGTATTCTGTTGGGCCAATGTAAGCAAAAGGCTATTGTTTGGCAAGGGTGGAATTCCCTTCCAGTCAAGATCATACGGAAAAGCAGCTCAACTTTGAAGTCATAATCAAACCCATGTTTTATGTCAGGGATGCATAGGTGCCTGAAGCCTTTTTTTTTTCCAATGTGTCTTTGGTGCAGATGCTGTTTTCTGTGAGAATACTGAACCCCGCTCTCTCCAGGATAAACAGAAGCGAGCAAAGCAGACTTTTGAAGAAATGATGAGATACATTCCAGGTTCTGTATATTGTAACTCTCTCTATATAGAGCGTGGTTAATTGTTGAAGCAGATACATAACCCAAAATACAGTCATGTTAGCTTTCCACATCAAATAATTCCTATGCTACTGAGATTTGAGTGGCCTAGAATACTAGGTGTAAAAGCCCAGGAGTTTATTTTCATCACTTAAATGTTGCTGACTAAGGTTGTAGCATAGTGATTAATAAAGACATGATGGAAATGGAGAGCTTTACAAATGTAATTAATGCTGTAATTTCTTCATCTTTAGAATGCTCCTATGGTTTGTATTCTATCCAGATGAAAACTGGGTTAAAAAAGGCACACTATGAAGCCAGAGGGTAAATCTGAGCTCTCCTTATGCTGTATAAACTAGGGAAGAGGGTCCTGTCTGCTAGGTTATTAAGAAAGTAATTGAAACATTTCAGCTTGTGTTTTATTAAACAATGCCTTAGGGCAATACACTGATATTATAAAAAGTAGTTTTAACTACTTAGGTGTGCTGCCCTGAAGGAAAGGGAGGAGATAGGAGTGTTTATTTTTCCGTTTACCACTTTAGATGGATAAAACTTGAACTCCTTTTTAAATTTTTTTTTTTTGATTACTGGAGTCCTGTAATGGTATTGTGTAGCTGTTCTGCCATGCTTCCTAATGACTTGTGTACTTGTTGGTATCTGCTCTAGATTTAATAGGCAAGTGCATTGGGGAAGAGGCTAAATATGAAGGCATCAGGCTTCTGTTTGATGGAATGCAGCAACCAGTGCTCAACAAACAGGTAACGCCACATGTGAGAAACTTGTCTTCTGGCATAGGATTTCCTGAAGTGGATGTATGGCTATAGCAGAGGAATGAGCTCTAGTTAAGAGTTTAAGATAAAAAGCATTAGTGTTATGTTGGAGGCTTCTTAATTTTCTCTGTTTTCTTTTAGTTAACTTATGTTCTGCTGGACATTGGGATTCAAGAACTCTTCCCAGAGCTGAGTAAGGTACGTACGTCATAATTCCACCCGAGATCTGCAGACTTCTTCAAGCTGTTAGTGAGTCTGGTCATTGGTATACTTTGGCTAATACTAATTTTAAATTTTTGGGAAAATTCTGTATTTTACTAATGTGTTGAAATCATCAAAATCTGGATTATTTACATTTCTGTTTATTGGCTCTTTCCAAATCAGTTTAGGCCCATTCGACTACCATACAGCAAGTCTGAGCTGCATTTCAGTAGAATTGGACAGAGCAATCAGCAGCTGGGATGTCTGTACCTTTTTTTTTTTTTTTTTTCCCCTGGATTGACTGTCTGCACTCTGTGCATACATTTCCTGATATGGGAAGTGAATTCTGCATGCAGAGCTTGGGTTGAGCTTCAGCATTTTCCTTGAGAAAATGTGAAAGGAGGGTGGCTCAGAGGTTCTTATATGTAGATACCTGAGCAGAGGGTGCAAGGAAGATGGAACCAGGCTCTTACAGACTGAAACATGGGAGGTTCCCTCTAAATGTCAGGAATTGCTTTTTTTATTGTGAGGGTAACTGAGCACTGGCACAGGTTGCCCAGGGAGGTTGTGTAGTCTCCATCTTTGGAGATATTCAGAAGCCATTGGGGTGACCTTGCTTGAGGTGTGAACCAGGTGACCTCCAGGGGCACCTTCCAGTTCCAGCTATGATGTGATTCTGTCACAGTGTGTGTATTTGATGGGGTGAAATATTTTGTTAGCGGCCATGTTAGTCTGTTTCCCCACTCTTGAAATCTGGTATCTTGCAAAAACTCTGCTGCGTGTAGCCCTGCAGATACACCCTGGATCACTCAGTGTATGCTGTGTTTAATGGCAGCGTGCATGAGTGAACAAGCTCGAAGGATAAGAGCAGAGGAAACGCCTATTCTGAGTTTTGCCTGTCATACAAAGTACAGCCAGTCCCTTGGAAGTCCATCACACACAACACAAGGAAAAGGGACAACTGAGAGAAGAGCAAGCCTAGCAGCGGAAGGAAAGAAATCCAGCTGAAAAAATATCATGGCAGTGCCATTTTCAGAGCAGAAAGTCACTGTGTTAAGAAAATGGTGTTTGGCAGTTAGTTAGGAATGTGGGAGGTGAGGACTTCCAGAGAAAGAAGAAAACTATTGTGCAAAACAGTATTAAAAACTTGAAAGCAGTAGCTTTCCTTTCTCTTAACTCTGGTTTCAAGTGGATGTTTTCAAATACCATTAATCACTGCAGCTCAGTTCAGTCAGTTGTATGTAAATATGCATTTTGGAAATTAATAAATATTTTTTTCCTACATTACTGTTTAACAGGGCCCAAAGGAAGCGAGCTCTGCATCTTGTTGGATGTGAATGCAGGGAACTTGCTGGACACCCAGTAGAAACATCTGCTGTGCACTATTGTAATGGAAATGTGACATTTTAACCTTGCATTGTATATTTTCTTGTAAATAAAATGAAATTTAAGTTCTAAAAAATCTCTTTATGTGATAAAGACATTAAAATTTAATACCAATTACAAGTAAATAATATATCTGTACTTATTATTTAAAATTTGGTTTAGCTGTGAAAGTCAAGTTAACTTCCAAAAAATATCTGCATGTAAAATTACAGAATGACATAAAGTAAGACAAGCCAGGAGATCAGCCAACGTATCCTTTGCTGAAAGAGCAATTACTGTTGTCTTCCTTAAAGGATATGTAGAAAAATTATTTGAAAGAAATTATAGAATGCTCCCATGAAGTTATTTTTAACTGTCTTAACAAATCTTGCTATTTTTTTCAAACAAAATTTACATGATTGACTCTGTTGCATACAAATCATCTCAGAACGATATTTGGCCTTTGTGCTTTTTTGTGAGCGTGGAAAATCATGAGTGTAACTTACTGTGTTTAATATCTGACCTTCAAATCTAAAGCCCTCTTCAAATAATAATGGGTATGAAAAGTGATTTTGACTTTTACCTTGGCCTTTATTATTCTGTGATTTCTTATCTGGGTTTTTGCTGACATCGTCTTTACAGAAGTGAGTTTGCTCATAGCATTTTCTAAAAATTTATTAGTATAACACTGTGTGGAAGATTTTTCCTGTAAATCTTTAATTTGTTGTGTTTGCCTTTATAAAAGAGACTTTGAAAAGGACTTTAATGTGTGGATTTTTAACAAGTTTTACTCACAGAGCAATGTACAGATATTTTAATAGGTATTCCTCAGCATTTCTTTTCAGACAACACCCATTTTTTCTTTTTTCACAAGCAGACCGGTTCAATGCAGTGTGAGTGTTCTTGATCAATAGTTTGTGTTATTTATTTGTCCTACCTTTCCCTTCTGTTTGTCAAAGGAAGGCTGAAGTATTATTTCTCTCTCAGTATTCCAAAGGACTTGTTATAACTCACAAAAATTGTCATACAGGTACAGCTTAGTCCATAAGTGCACACTCTGTTCCTGGTTTTTTGTTGATTTGGGGAAAACCGTTCTGTAAATTAATAATTTTAGGGGCTAGTATTGACAGATTATCAATGCCACCTTAAAACTAGTAGTGGGACAGGGTCAGCTGCTGTTTGTCTCCCTGTTCTAACACAACTTAGCTAATGCAGCTGTGTAGTCCAGATCTTTTCATGCGCAGCTCTCAAATTTATGGGGAAACTAATGAGGTCTTGAAATGTAAACATAATGAGTGTTTATCTTAATGCACCTTCTTCTCCTTGAGATTTGCAGGTGCAGTGAATTTAAGAGGTGAGTAGCTTGGGTCAGAAAAGAAGTGCAGGGTGCTTTCCAGAAAAACAAGGAAGATTTATTCAAAACACTGAGAATCAGTTTAATACAGCCATAAACAATGTGGAAAGATATTGATGACAATTCCAAATGTGAATGATCTTAGAAAAATAATCATTATTTGCAGTCATTTACAAGCAATCACTTATTGATAAAGTATTACAAATGTACACTTAGCATTTAATCTGATTTCTGATTTCATACTCATTAGCCTCTCTCTTAGAACTGTATTTTTTAAGCACAGCTTTCCCCTAGAAGCGGCGGGCTTTTGAGTTATGATCACAATTATGGTAACACCAGTTTATTCTGTTAGAAGTCCCATTACGGAGCAACTTCCAAAGGTTGCCACAGGAAGCAATGCCTGTTTCCAACATTTTCTCTTAACATTGCTGATACAGAATAATGGTCAGGAGTCCTGTGCTTTGGTCTTTAGAAAAAGGTGTAAAATGGAGCGTATTTATATGAAACATAACCATAGACTGTGTTCTCGCTCTAGATACAGTCCCCAAACTGGTCATATCAGTAGGATATAGACTCAATTTGCTAAAATTGATCAAAATCAAATCCCAAGTTTCCTTGTGTCCTTTATTAATAGAAAACATAAGTGAGATGCTGCAGCTTCAAAAGTAAAATGGAAAAACTTCAATTGCATGTAAATGGACCTCATGCTTTTAATGACACGAAGTTTGATGCAGCTCTTTCAGGCACTGGTGTAGGTATGATGAATATGACTGGAAGCAAAGCAGAATTATTATATTGAAAGCTTTAACACTGAGTGGAGATCAAAGAAAGGTATATTTACCTATAATAAATCCATTTCTAGAGGCTTGTTTACATAACTGGAATTGGATTCTTAATCAACTCAGTAGCTGAAGCAGCTAAAAGAGTTTGACAAGTAAAAATAGCCTATTTGGGTCAGTGGTTGTTTTATAATGGAGCATTAGTATTCACTGGTATTTTGGTTCTTGAAATGTCAGATTGAGTTGTGGGTTATGTGAGTTTGTAACCTGCTGATTCAAACTAAGTAATGAATTCTGCCCACTCATTCTGCACCATTCTTTAGTGACTCTGCCACATTAAAGACAGTTCCCTTGTGCTGCTTACCTAAATGCTCATTCATCTTAAATTGTAAGAGTACTCTTTTCCCTCTGTCAGCACCATCTCTCCTGCTTTCCTCTATACAAAAACACATAGCAAAAATCAAGTATGGAAGAATGTTACAGTGAACAATACAGAAATCAGGGTCAGACTTGCTTCAATAAGACTTCCAGAAGAAAACTTTATTCGACCTTCAACTCCTGGGTAAACTCTCTTCATTCTCTGGAGGTAACGGGAAACAACCTCGACATCAGGTTCACCTGAACAAAGAAACAAAAGATAGAGTGTTTGCTGTAGCAGCCCAGGCCTTCAACCAAAATAAAAGAACCTAGCTAAACCTGTAGTTTTAGCTCAAGCAAAGTCTTTCTATGGATTGTCATTCTGAACTAGAACCTGCCATCAAGACAGTGTAGGGGTGTGGAAAGTTGTCTTGTGTGCAGACAAAACATCTGTGGTGGTTTGTAGCCAGAATTTCTGGTAGCAGCTCCTATTTTACTGAAAAAGTTCTCTTTGCATTGTGTGGCTTTTTTTTTTGTTTGTTTGCATCTTTCTGTTATGCTGGTAACTTCCAGTCAGGTTTGGGTAGGTTGAGGTAGTCTCTCCCCTTTTTGGGGCAGTGCTGGCAAAGCATCGCTTAAACCTTTTCAAATTTAACTTCACTATTTTAGGAAGAATTTCTAGTCTGCGTTGCTGCGTGCACACAAAATATTATGTAGATTTTCTACAGTGGAAGACCCCCTTTGAGTCACTGCAGCCAGCCATGTCACGTGAGCCCTTTCTGATCCAAGCCCTTGCAATCCTAAAGTACACCACCTCCTTCTTAAAAGTAATTATAGTTTTGCTCCTCTGATGTACTGGACTACTAGAACTTCTCAAGTTGTTCCCTTTCATTATTCCTAATGACTTTTCTCTTATGTCAGTTTATTTCTACTTAAACAGATATGTAGTGAAACCTACAGGCCATCTGTCATGTCCCCCCTGACCAATTTATATACTGTACACTGAAAATGATTAAAAGCACCGTTCCTGCTTGTAAGAATAAATTTTAAGTTGAAACACCCTGTAGAGCCAACAAGATGTAGTCTGTGACAAAGGTCCAAAAGGAAATTTTTTTTTTGGTAAAAACATTCCTTTACCATCCAGAATCAAAACATATGAACTTAAAGGTCCTGCAAGATGTGGATGTGCTCCTAGAAGATAATTTTTTTTTTTGAGTACTACATCCTTTTTGTGTTTTCAGAAATAATTTTAATCTCAAAAACTTGGTTTTGAGTTTCCCTTCATCCTAAAAGCTGTTTGTTGGTTGTATGAATGCTGAATTTCTAACCGTTTGCATGCAACTTTAGAGGGTCTTAGAACAGCATTAGAAAATGCTTCCTTTCTACCTCTCTAGCGTGGCATCTGTTGGCACAGTGTGTGCTGCTGCCTGCAGAACCTGAGAGTCCTGCTGCTTTCGGAGGAGCAGGCCAATTCCCGCAGAGCAACTTGGCGTCTTTCCCCTTTCCCTCTGTGCCACTCGCCTGAGCTGTGTCCCCTTTAACAGAAGAAGTCATGATTCTATGCTTGCAAATACTTCTGTTTGTGGAGTGGAGGTTTGAGGCCTAAAGAAAATAGCACCTTTCTTTTTGATGCATTGTTGAATAATAAGTAGAAGTGCCAGTGCACGTAGTAGGTACTGTCTGTAGGGTGCCTTCTGCCTTTGTTTCTGGTTTAGCATGATCTCAGAGCTGTTGTCTGAGCAGTGTTGAATCAATGAGACTAAAGTTTCTCTTTAGAACTTTTCTGATTCAACTGAAAAAAATACAGTTGCTGGTTACAATAAAAACTACTAATACAGAGCAGTCAGATTAGAAGCAAATTCAACCTATCCAGTAAAAGCAGAAAGTCTGAGACTGATACTCTAAAAAAAATCTTATAACTTTTAGGAACTGTCTCTCTGCTACCCTGTTGTAGCCCATCCTTACCTTTGCTGTATCCCAGATTTTTGTCTTTCAGCATATGATAGCCATCTCCTCCAAATAACATATAAGATGGCAGAGTCACGTTGTATATTTCATCCATCTGGAGTGGGACATAGGCTGGGACTCGGCAGGTTGTGCAAAGCACTTCTAAGCTTACAACTCTGCTTCCTGGGGCTTTGGAGAGATCGTAGACCACATGGATGCCTATGAAAATACACATTTGAAAGCCACTTTCTGCAGTGCCTATTGAACATACAGGGCTGGAAAGCAGCATCCTCCAACATTTTCAACAGATTCTTTATGTTAGCGTATGTGACAGAGAGGTTCTAGTGCTGAGTGATACTAGTTAATACCCTATTTTCTTTGAATAATAATCAGGTTTTACTCAAGAAAATTAATGAGATTAGAGAATTGCTGAAGCACTGTCCCACCTTAGTTACTTCTGTGATTGTCTGTTCTCATCACTATTCCACAGAAGGAAATTACTAGTCATGGGATTAGGATACTGCAAGATAAAAATACCTTCCCTTATTTCTGCAGACATATGCTTTCTCATTCCAGTGTGTTGTTGGCTGGAAAGACCTCTTTTAAAACCAGACAAACACCCTAACTTAGCAGCTATTATGGATAATAAGTACTGTCCTGGAAAAAGAAAGCCACGCCAGGGCTGGACTTTGCTTCTATTTGCTATAGAAGTAACATTTCTAGCTGTGACTCCATCAAAGCCAGGGGAGTGTTAGGCCCCCAGAACAGCTTTGCCAAGAATTTGTATGCAGATCTGGATGGAAGCCATTGAAGCTCATCCCAAAGCAGAGGGTTTTCCAACCCTGGCGTTCTTCCTGCTCTGGATATTCTGTCCTGAACCTTTTCCAGAGCTACCAGTTATTTTTAACCCGTGAAAAAGCAGAAAGCCTGTTGCTACTTCAGAGGTACCCAAGAACCTGGTAACTTACTGGTCAATCCTATGTAAGACATGGGTTGTGTCCTTGGCATATGTGGGTTCTAGATCACGGGGGGAGGAACTGTGCCCCAGTCACCTGGCTACATGGTGACAGGCATGGAGGGGGAGGGGGGCCCTTGCCTTGAAACTTAGCTTTTCTGCTAGATCAACAATAATATCTGCACTACATTATAGAGAGATCGGGAATAAACCTGACTGTAGACTAGTAAACATCTGGGTAAATACATGAGGAGCTGCAATTCAAGAAACACATGTGCTTTTCATATTAACTGTTCATCCCTAAAATATTCAGAAATTTGCTGGAGCAATTCCATAGACCACTTGAACTAACTCTAAAGCTGTCAGCGATCATTATACAATGGCAGAAAATTATTTTGATAACTGAAATTTGGCACTAACTGGCAGAGACATCCAGTATGGGGTTTCAGGTAGGCTGCCAGCAAAGAACTGAAAACCAGGTTTTGTTGTAGCTATTATTGCATTACAGCTATACTCAATTATATCTTCCTGTAGTTAACTGTAGTGTTAAACTGCTGCCATCATGGGTTACTGAATCAACAGGGAATCCTGTCTCTGCAGAAGGGAACAGCCGGTGGCCTATGTGCTGCAGCGGCTCAGTTAAAAACCACGCAGGATAAAGTGTTAGTTAGTTGGCACGCGTGGGGCACAGGGCTAGGATGTGTGGCCAATTTAATTTCCATTCTAAAGAGCCTTCCAGGTGTAATACAAACAAGGCCCACAGAAAAGATGCTTGGCTTGGAAAACTGAAAAGAGGAAGGAAGAAAATGTACCTCCAACCTGCAGCAGCTCTCCGCTTCCTCTTCCATATCTGTGCACGCTGTGCTCAAAGGCTTCTTTCAGAGTGGAGCCTCTTACCCTTACCAGATCAAAACGACCTCCAAATGGCAAAACCGACAGCAAATCTTCCACAGTAATGCTACCTGGGGTAACGAGACTTTATTTATCTTTTTTTTTTTAAAAAAAAACCCAAAACTTACAATATTATTTTAGGACTATTTAACAGTATGGTTGTGACAAGGAACACAGCAAATACAACTTGAGAACATGGGGGCTGGCAGAGGTGAGGATAGCCCCAATTAAAGAACCTGCATCTTTATCATCCAACAAGTATCAAGACCAATAAATCTGAGTTTGACATAACGGCATGTATTGCTGATCAAGTACTAGAAGATATTATAGACCTCCACCCTAAGATGAAAAAACCCAGATATTCTTACTAAGGCAAATATTCTAATTGCTTAAGGTTTACTCATGTAGACTTACAGAAAGATTCAGCTAAAATGAAAAAAAACCCTGATTTATTAAGTTTTCATTTATCAGAAAAATAAGAACTGTAAAATCTTATCATTCAGAAAACTCAGAATTCATTTGTTCTGCAGCAGACTACGAAGGCTCCCAGTGACCTTCTACAATAGGAGCTGAAGAAATATCCACTCTCTGTATTTGTTCCAAGCCAGCAAGGAGAGAGAAATGATAAAAAACCCACTGTGTACAAACAACGCTAGCAACTTCCATTAATGTCAGCCTGAGTGCAGTTGGACTTTAATGATGGATAACCTTTTGAGAAAGTGTAAAATCACTTCCACTGTGCAAATCCCATCAAAACAAGCCCATACCTAACACTAGGTTCGGGCTTGCATAATAACTTGATTCTTCCTTTCTGATAAAGTTCTCATTCAGTTTGTAATTTTACATACCATCAGCGCTCTGCTCATCAATGGGTGACCGTATCCCACCTCCATTCAGGATGCACATTGAAACATGATTCCATGACTTTTTATCCGGACGTCCGACATTCTCATAAAGCTAACAAAGCAAAATGTTTAAACTCATTTTTAATCTTCATTTAGTCTAGGCTCTGGAAATTTAGACCCCATACAATCTGAGACTGAAAAGAGAGAAAAAAGTTTTGTATCTTCTTTGACATCACCTTCAGCCCTGCAGTAAAATATTACATTATTAAAAATAAACCCCCACAGCAAAAAACATTAAAATAGGTTTTTGCTTTGTTGAAGTATTTGCCTTGTCCTGTAATGAACTCTCAAAACCTCTCCCATAGTCTGTGTATGACATGATCAGAGCAGACCAGCTGAACAATGGAAGGATGATTTTTTTTTTTTTTCCATCAACTGTGGTAAAGACAAATGATTTGAGCATATTTGGAGAACTTGGAAGTGGAGGACCTTAACTATAACTTTACGTTAGAAACATGTAGGGGAATACATAAATTCATCTAGCTCTTGTTGTGTGTCACAGGGATTCGGTTTTAATATTTGGAATGGTCTTGGCAAACTAGAAAGATGTAGAAGAGTGGAGGAACAGGAAACAGGCATACTAGATCAGACCCCAAAGTCTACTCTGCACAGCATCGTATCTCCAACAGTGGTAAAACTGACAAAATGCAAGGGCAAGATAAAATTGGCTTGTGGCATCCTACGTAACCAGGGATTTACTCAGTTGTATGAAGATGATAAGCCTACAGTGTTCATCCTCAGAAGTAAGAGAAGAACAGGAAAAGGCTGAGAAAAGAAACAAGGGTGATGGTATGGATGAACTGATTTCCATACAGGAATGATTATGGTTATGACTCCTTGGTGTCACAAAGACAGATGTACAGGCAGGACATGACAGAAGTCTATAAAATCAAGTAGACCGCGTGGAGGCTAGGTAGGAATCGGTGTGTTTCCAGACAAAAACCTAAGAAAGATTCAGAGAGAGGGGACAAGGACGGTTAAAGACACAGAAAAGTTTCTGAACATAGAATGTTGATGCAGGCTAAGACTGTCTGACCTGATAAAGAGGCAATAGAAGGAAAATATTTGAGAAGCCATGAGTGGCATGAAGAGGGTGGATAGGAACCAAGCGTTCCAATGCAAGGACTACTCCTTGGCCTCCAGCAGGCATCCAGCCAGTGGGCAGCAGGCTGCATGCAGACAGAAGAGCAAGGTCTCTGCAGGATGTGCGGGTCAGCAGTGGAATGTCCTGCCACTGACTGTTCTGGAGGCTGAAGGCAGGCAAGAGGAGATGGAGCAAGTTCAGGGAAGAGAATTTCTCGCACAAGCTAGTAAGTACCAAGACACCATTTCTGGCTTGGGAAGTCCCTGACCTGCATGTTGGTAGAGACAGGGGCAGATTCAAGCATAGCATCTGGGCTTGCCAGGTGTACACTCTTCCCACACCTTCCTCAATCTTAATCCAATTTTGAAATTAGCTCATATTAAGATTTATTTTAAGGATTACAACAAAAGCAATCACATGGACTGGACGAATGGCTTTGGGGAAATACCTGAAAGCTCCTGATTGTTAATTGGCTCCTGACTGTGCCAATGCTGCAGGACATTTATGGCAGTGGTCATTTTTTTTGAAACAGTCAGGTTAGTGGATGTTTTTCCCTAGAGCACAAAAAGGAAATGGGGGAGTAAACCAATCAAAACTAGCTAGCTTAAAAACTAGAAGTGACTTCTCATAAAAAAAAAAAAAACCCTTCTGGTGTATGTGACTGTTAAAGCCCAGTGATGGCTCTCAGGGCTAGGGTGCTGTGGGCTTTTACCTGTTCTGTGCCTGGCTGTGTGTATGGCCTTTCCCCCTCCTTTGCTTCAGCTAGCACCTTTCTGAATTCTTTGGGAGGAAAATTCATATCAGTAACTTGACAGAAAACTAAAAGGAATATTTTTTTCTGGGCTAGTGCATTAGAAAAGGGTGACAACAGAGCCCAGTGAGTAATGACAGGGCAGAAGGTAAGTGCTGCAAGCAGGGGGCCAGCAGCAGGGCAGGATAGGGCCAGGGAAACCAAGCTCTCCTCTTGGCTTGAGGAATGGACTTAGACCAGACCGCTGGGGCTTTTCAAACCACAGCCAAAAAGCCAGCTGTGAACAAGCTGATCTCTGTATGAGGATATACACAAAGGATAAACTGCTCCTTACTCTATGCAGCAAAATCCATTATAGCCTTGCTTCTGCCAGATCTTTCTAGGGATGCACTAGATGTTACAGCATTGGAAAGCAGCACAGAGCCTCTGTGCTGATAGTTCAGAGCCTGGGAGCATTTCACCTGATAGCTTTGGAGTCACGCTTGGATGTGATTGCCACCTCTGGTGGCAATGTCTTACCACAGCATCACAAAGCAAATTTCCCATGTTGCATTCTTGGAAACGGCATGCTTGGCTTGTACCATTCAGGTAAACGCTAGTTTTTCCAATCTCTTTAGAATAATTCCCCAGGTTTTTCCTCCATTTTTCCACTTCTTCTTTAATGTGCTCATCTATAAAGTAGTATATAAGTTTAAAATAAGCACAGCACATACCTTATATCAATGACACTTCAGTGAATACAGAGCTTAGGGAAAAAAACCCTGCTCTTCATGATTTTAAAATGTTACACTTTCCCTAAAGGCTTTTCAAGCATTGTTACATTTACATTCACTTCAAACAAAGGCTGAAAAGGGAGTAAGCAGGACAGAGTGATCAAGAGAACAAGCTATTCCCGGGCCGCAGCAAGGCTATCTCCTCTAAAACACTTAAAATATTTTTGCCTAGTCCTATTTTAACCTCTGACCAATGGCAATTCTACTTCAGCAGATAAGAGTTTCTATACAATAATTTTTAATATCAAGTGAGTTTGGTCATTGTTTGACCGACTTCCTTCTCCCTCAATTATAGCTTCTTCCCCTCTAACACAGTGCTAAAAGGAATACTAGCTCAAATATCGATGTCAAGGAACAAATCCTATAGAAATATATAGAAATTAATTTTCTATGCACATCTGTCTGTCAGGTGCAAACCTAATTATTTCAGAAAAAAAATACTTGTATATACAGACAGACAATGTCACAACTGTTTTATATCTGCTTTGTTTTAAGGAATTTGTGATGGAAGTGTGAGCAACAGCAACATTTATAAAATGAGAACACCTATGTATCTGAATTTTTACTTTTACATTCTCTCTGATGTCAGTAAAGTTTCTTTACACCATGTCAATACATTAATAGATCACTGAGAATAACATAGTAAATAAGAATATCTATGAACACATCATTTTTAAAGGATTTATTTTATAAATAATCCGGTAGAATGTAGAAAGTCTTATAAAAGCTCAGAGCTTCATACAGCAAACACTGGACAAGAAACAAAGATTGAAGAACCAGCCCCCAGTAACTACACACCTGACAAAAATCAGGTAGCAGAGTCAAACAGAGTTACGAATAAAAAGCAATGGATTCTGCTCCTCCAGTTCTTTAAAAGTTTCAGAGCGGAAACACTGAACACACTCAGCACAGAAAACAAGAAGCCGTGGGGTTTGTATATGATATTTGCACAGTGCCAGACTATTCCTACGTTTTTCTGGAACATATCCGCTTTCCTATGTTGCCCTAACCTCTGTTCTGAAGAACCTGGCCCCTGGCAAAACAGCATAAATTAGTCACAGAACCATAATTACAGGGTCAGCTAAAACGGCCTCTGCCAAAGGGTAAGGGAATGTATCACCTGAGTTTCTACAAAAAGGATTCACTGATTTTAAATAGACAAAACCCACCCTCTGAATTTATGCATATTCACAAGCCGCTGCTCAGAAAGAGAAATAGAGGCAAATGGCTACAACTTGTAACACAGCCTGAAACACACTAAAGAGCTGCGAGTTCAGGAAGAAAGCTGCGACATCATGCCGTGTATTTAACATTAACACTTGAATTGTAGCAGAGTGCTGCAGGTAGATTCAAATGTCCACATACCTTCAGGAACACTGCTGTCCAGCAGAATGGGATTTCCAACTGCTTCAACTACATTTCCTTGCTTGTCAAATGTAACATTTAAACAACCAAGATATTTTCCGTAAGCGTAAGCTTGTACAACCGGCACCTTCCTTCCATCATCTGAGTCCACCATGAACGGGTACGGGCCAGCTGGCTTTTCAGTAGAAGGTGGAGTGCCTGCATGAAACAAGCATGTGAAACAGGTTTTCAGCTCATGTGACCTTCAAGGAATTATTAGAATGACATTGCAAACGTTTCTCTGCCTTAAAAAAACCTAAATAGAATAGTAAGCAAAACCAACAATGAATGTATTGGATGACAAGCACACATTTGATTGTTTAGCTATGTTATTTCCTAGGAGACAACACTGTTTTCAGGACACAAGCTGTAATAACTGCCACAGTGTTTTTTAAGTTGTGACAGCACACTCCTCCATGACACGTCACAACAGCAACAAAGGAACTTCTCATTCCAATTATTTCTATGTAAACCTCTCAGTAACACACTCATACCAGCCTCTAGCTGAAACGTTTATTGTTAAGTCTTCACACTATATTATTCTGCATCAGAATCAAAATGAGAATGTTAGTAAAACACACAGAGGACATCTTGATATGAAAAAGTCTAAACAATTTGTACTCATATATTTTTTTACTATACCAAATTCGGCCTCCAAAATTTCAGACAGGCTGCAAACCCGCTGCAAAAGCAAACTTCATCAGTGTTATGTGATCACAGATTTAAAACGCTTACCAGCCTGCAAAGTCTGAAGGGTGATTAGGTGTAGGACTTGGAAACAGACAGGTTAAAGCAAGGTTTTTACAGAGAAAGGAGGTCTCAGCTCATTTGGCACAGGCTACTGCACGATTAAGAAACCATGCTTGGGAGGAAAGTGGCAAAGAAAACAATACAGCACAGCTCTTATCTCAAGGGTACCAGCCTTCTCCCTGTCTCCTTGCAATATTGTCTGAGCAGTGTGACTCCTCCCTGCTATTCCTGTCAGTAGTTCTACCCCACCTGCTGCAAAGACCAAGGTGGGGCTGCTCTGAGAGGGATCATGTGCTACCTGGCAGGCCCCACTGCAGAGACTCCCCAAAGCCTGCTGCTCGGTCCCGTTCAAAGCCATTTCCATCCCTGTGTTGGTGAGAGCTGGGGTGCCAGCAGGACAGAAGCACGGGCGAGTGGGCACAGAGGATGTGGATCCAGAGGAAAGCAGGCTCTTCATTTCCACTGCTTACAGAACAACTTGTTTCCTTCCATTTACAGTTGTTTATGCTAGATGAAATCCAAGGATAAGCATGACAAATGTTCCTCCTGGAACTCCGATACAATTCGTATTTATCTCTAATCCTTCTCCTTCTCCAGGGAAAACAGCTATAAGAAACTACAAGCTGAACCAAACTTACTAGAGAACTATTCTTTCTACTTTCTGCCCATCTGATAGAGTTGGGGTTTTGGTGGTGCCTGTTCACAACGCAACGTTTATTTTGGGAAGAATTTAAAAAATACTGTAGCTAATGAAAATTCAGCAGGACTTATGCACGCAAAAGTGGCTTTTGGTTTTTTGAAACTGAAAAAAGCGGAGTTTCGATCCCTTGCCATTGTGTAGTCTTCAAATGAACAGAGCATTAGCAAGAGAAAGTTATCCTTTCTGGTCATCATTTTAGTTTACATCAGCTGCACATGTTTAAATGCTTGTCCAGAGACTTATTTATTTCTTCCTTCCTGAAGAAATACTTCCTGATAATGATACTTTCTTGCAGGATTATCACTACGACATCATTCCATTATAAGACAGATGTGTTCCTTCTGAAATGAAAAGGCCTTGCAGTGAATCTTATCCCCAAAGTAAAGAGAACTAGAATTCACGCACACATCTCAGTCAGCGTGAGATGCTGTTTTGTTACAAATGCATAAATACTGTGTAACTGAAGAACCTATCACCTATTTTCTTACCTTGTTTTAGCCAATGCACTATGTTCTCGGAATATAATTTCTGATGAAAACCATGCTCTGACCTAAAATTACCATTACTGTCCGAATCAGTTCTACAAACCCAAACCACACCTGAACAAGTCAAGACAACATTTGCCACAATCTGTGAATAAACCGGAGAGTAGCAAATGTCTTAGAAACAGATAAGCTGGACTAGTTCAAGATGGGACCCTTACATTAAGGTATCTCTATGGAGGTGTCTGCATGGGCAGTATTATTTCCCTCTCTGTGACAGCCAGAGATTCAGCTGATCAGCTGGTACGTCTCTACTTTGAGCTGAAACATTCTCCCAAATTCTGCTGCCATTTATTGATTACATCTCTTGATTTAAATGAGAGCTTACAGCCTTAATGTACACATAGACACACATAGAGACAGTTAAAATTGTATGTTTTATGCAGAACTCAAATCACATACCCATTTCATTGTGAATGCTGGCTGACAGCTTTGACTCAGAAGGGAGACGATTCACAAATGGACTGGCAAGTGCTTCTCAGCACTTGGAACAAAAATCATAGACCCAGACCCCATTCTGTCAAAACTCATGTTTTGACTAAATAAGTGGATACGTATTTCTTGGTCTGTCTCCCCCAGATACCTCTTCTTTTACTTGTGTCCTTAGACACTGGTACAGGGAAGGCAGCAGCACTGGAGAAGCTGCTGATGGCAAGTTTAGCCTCAAGTAGTATTGCTGTGGAAGAAATCAGATCAACAATGTTTATCTTTGGAATGAGATGTCTACCTTTAGGGAAAAGAGGAATAAAGTGAGAGGTTTAAAAAGGACTGAAAAAGACAGAAAACCTGGGAAAAGTTTTTTAATGGCAGGACTAAAGTAGATCATATTCTATGGAAAAACAACATTAATATCACTTTTGAAGTCTTATATGACTGTTTTGGTTACATCACATAACAAGTTTACACGTAAACATCTTGTTTAATCCCTTATATATGTGTTAGCTTGAAAAAGTACAGTATGTTTGGCAGTAATTTACCAGTATTATATATTTGTTTTTCTGTCCTGCTTTGTATAGGCCACCTTGAACACCCACAGTTAAGGAACCTTTGAGGGAGTTGGGGCACTTGCTGTTTTAAATTAGTTTCTTCCATGGAAGTTATGGATAGGTACCAGCTATGAATCTGGTCCAGTACAGCCAGCAGTAAATGGTATTTGTGAAAGTTCGTCCACTTTAAAACAGTTTCAGCTTTGCTTAAGAACAACACTTTAGTAAGAAGATACCTGTATAGAGAAATGTGTTTGTATGTCCTCCAATTACGACATCCACTCCTTTCACTTTTTGGGCAATACTTTTGTCCACAGTAAAACCAGAATGTCCTAGTGCAATTATTTTGTTCACTCCCATAGCAGTAAGTTCATTCACCTGTGCTTGCAATGCTTCTATTTCATCTTCAAAGATTACATCATCTCCTTAAAAAAAAAAAAAAAAAAAAAAAAAAAAGAACAAACATGAATGTATTTACAAAGTACCTTAATGGAACTTTGAATGTCAATGACTTCCAAATGCCTGTCATTGGTTCAAACTCCTGATCTGGTCTGATGTTCTCCAGTCTCTCAGGAGCACTCGTGTGCTTAGGCTAATATAACATTCCTGCACTAAGCTGTATGCACGTGCCTATACTAAACAACTTGTAACTCATAAAAAATTATAGTAACACCCAATTCTGGGATGAAAAATGGAATGGCTTTTATTATTTGACTAAAGAAAGGAAACTAAATATGTTGGTAAGTGTTTGAGTATAAACACATGTATGGTATTATCAAGATTTTTTTCTTCCTAAATTACATTTCTTTGAGATCTTCTATCTTCTCTCAAGTTAAATCTCTCTTTTTTTACTCCACATTTATGTAATTTTTTTCTGTGCTCCCCAAGGCTTTAAACAACAGCTTCTTCGAAGTCCTGCACTAAACTCTGAATTGCCTTTTATGCAAATTATCTTACCTAATGTGAACCACTCTCAGTAATAATAAGGCACAGCACACAATTGAGTTACCATCCTGAAACAAGAACATAAAGAACGTAAAGTCTGGAAAGGAGAAACCTTTTCCGGACCACAATGTTGGGAAACTCACAATCTTTCAGCAAGGTTTCTGTGCCCATTGAAGTTACTCTAACATGACAAACCATTACAAAAACATTAGACAAACACGCTTTTATCTCGGGCACAATGTTTTGAGTTGCGAAAAGGACTTCCTATGTAAGAGGCTAATTTATTTGAAAAAGTTTCAAAACAGATTTTAAGAACCGAGTCAACAAATCCTAATCTTTCTGGCAAAGACCATCGAGTAACATTTCTACCAGTTCCTCCTCTACCTAATTCCTCCCCTTCCTGCAGAGCTTTTTGATCAAACCATTCTGAAATATGCCTTTAAAGTCAGAAGATTTACATTATTCCATAACAAAAGGAGGACTGAAACGAATCCAGTACAGAATGTCTCAGGAAATGAAGAGGAAGTTGCTAAAATGGAAGGGATAAAAGAGGGTTACACAAATTGGTTCACCACCACCACACCCAGTGAATAGTTCTGTTACTGCCAGAGGGAATCTCTGTGCTGCACATTGCAGAATGAATTGTGCGGTGCATCCCCATGTTTTCTTCCTATGGATCTCTTCTTAGAATCAGAGGCATAAGTCAATTGAGGTTGGAAGGGACCTCCGCAGGCCATCTAGTCCAAAACCCACTCAAAGTAGGAACTCAAAGCCAGATGAGGATGCTCATGGTCTTACATGAACAAGCTGAAATTCCACAGCCTCTCTGGGCAACCTGTTTCATGGCTTAACCGCTCTTGCCATGACAAATTTTTTCCTTACGTTCCAACATAATTTCCTGTCATAGTACTTGAGCCCATTGTTCCTTGCCCTTTCTCTGTTCCCCCCCGGGAAAAGTCTGTCCTTGTCTTTTGTCCACTCTTTAAGAGAGTGGAAGACTGCACTTAGTTCACCCTTAGCCTTCATTCTCCAGACTGAAGGGAGCCACCAACTTCAGCCTCACTTTGTACACACCTGTGCTGGGCAGAAGCTGGGGCTGATGCAGAGCTGCTGGCAGAAGCAGCAGTCCAAGAAATGCTCCTTGAGTGTAGGCCCTTCACCAGCTCATCTCTCCAACCTTGGACCAGCTACATACACGTGGTGTGGCCATACACACCACAGCATAGGGACTTGTTCTATAAGAGAATCACAGATCATAGAATCATCAGGTTGGAAGAGACCTCTAAGATTATCGAGTCCAACTGTACCTGTCCCCTTACTAAACCATATCCCTGAGAAATGCATCTACCCGTCTTTTAAACACCTCCAGGGATGGTGACTTCACCACCTCCCTGGGCAGCCTGTTCCAATTCCTGACCACACTCTCAGTAAAGAAATTCTTCCTAATGTCCAGTCTAACCTAAACAAAGAGCAAGAGGGAGCCTCTGACTAGCTGTGCTAGTACACAGTTGCTTGCAGGTTAACGTCTGCCACGGCATGCAATCAGGTGGCCCATGCTAACCAAGTTCTCCCCATCAACACCAGCTCTGCTAACCCACTATGCCACTGCAACCTACAATGCACCATACACTGAACACATTATCATTAATCTTCAACCCACATTAAACCAAAAACTTTCACAATGAGGGGAAATCCAAGGCCTATCTCATGCCAGGAAGTCCATCTCTCTGCCAGGGCTGTTACAGAGGGGCACAGGCAGCCACAAGCACAGGGGTAGGTAATGGCACTGCCAACCCACTTGCCCAGCAACTGCCTGGTGCACACCTGCTTGGGTGTTTCAGGGGTGCCTTGCACCCCTTCTCTGCGACCTACCCGTGGCATCTCACACAGCTTTGTGTGCTGCTCATCGCAGCACTTGATCAAACTGAGCTGTAATGGACCGCCAGGTTCAGAAGTTATACAGCAGAGGACTGTAAAAGCAATCACACAGCACTTATTTCCCTAAGAAACCAGGCTAAAAAGAATATACTGTGCATTTTTCAAAATAATCTGAGTTGAAATAAAGTGCTCATTTAAGAGTTAGTTATTGCTTGTATCAGTATTTCACTTCTCTTTCAAGGAATTAAACTGACTCAATGATCTCAAAGGTCTCTTCCAACCTTACACTACTGTGATACTGTGATATTCTCTTCTCTTTTTAGATAGGGTAGATCTTCAGATAAAACATCCAAACTGTGCTATAAATGAAAAAGACAAAAAAAACCCCAGCGACATGTTAAAAATGTTATGCAAGCTAGCCAGAATAAAGTGAAATAAATGGAATTTAAAATTCCATTTTAGAAAACTCTGCCAAGGTATAGTTTTAGTGAATATTTTGCTGTCTGTGGGGTTACAAAGTAAGCTATTTTGGATTCTACCTCATACAAAAAGACAGTGGACAGAATGAGATATATTATTTCACAGCACTGAATGTATATGTAGAATCTCTCAGGACAGATAAAGGCATTGACTTTTTTGTGAGGTTTACAACATCAATGCAGAACTAAAGCAAGTGAGCTGGTACTATTAAATACTAGAAAGATGGTCTTGGGATTATCAGTGCAAAGCAAATACACAGTCATCTCTGTCTACGTGTCAGGTTTTGAACAAGTCTTGCAGGCTGTGGAAAAAAACGGCTGGGCATTCAGCTGAGATAGCTGTATATGACAAAAACTTCCAGTTGGCTGTAATGTCTAAATTGTGCCAAGTTCCCCACCCCTATCATTTCCAAACAGTAACATTATCAGTATCTTCAGCAGAGATCAACGGTTCCTTCACAATGGAAACACTGACATTTAAGAACTTTATACTCTGTTCAAGTACAGCTGTTTTACAGTGACAGCTGTTTTAAGCAGTCTATGAAAAACACAAGTTGTAACTTCATAATTCTATGGCAATTAACAGTAGAAGAAATCACACCCACAAGAGATTCCAACAAAACGTAGTCATGCAGGAATTCACAGGTTTCAGCATTTTCAAGCTTCTTATTTGCCTTGAGAATGCCCTAAGAGTGTACAGCATGCCTAAGCAACTGCTGCCGAGTCTAAGAACACTGAATCATCTGGAAGAAGTGTGTAGCAATAAGCAAGGTGCTGATTTAACATTCCCAAGGTATCTTATTCATTGAATTCAGGAATTGCGTTGATAATTGTTTTGTCACTGACCCACCTCTGCCATAATTTTATCAGTCTGAAGGATTGCTAGGTCACAATCGACAGTCACTGAATTAAATTAACATATCCTGAATTCACATTTTCAAAGTTTCCAAGTTCCTTCACACACTGAGCAGGCAAAATGGAAAATTTTAAAAACTCTGATTATTATAAATGTTGCTCAATTCACTGTGAGCTGAACTTATCTTAGGGTTCTTCAGCTCCACTTATAGAGCTAACAAGCCTTCCCTTTTAACACTGCTTTTTCTAGTTTTGGTCTGTGTTATTGTGTCTCAGCATACTGAGGCATTCAATATGATGTCTAGATGTTATTGGAAAAGTATTTTAATGCTTCAGAGAATCATTCCAACACTATCTGGATTTTCCTCTAGTATATTTATTTGTTAATTTGATGACTACACTGCACCAACGTAGTTGTTCAAAATAAGAGCTGAGATCTACTTTATTAATCTTTAATGAAGAGCAGTATTGGCTGGCTGTCCATTTTTCAAACATAGTGTGATGTCAGATGATATCTACCCTCATGCCCTCAAGCACAGGTGGAATTCTATAGCATATGCAAAATACACACCAATTTTCTTTTTCGCTGGGGAAAAAAAAGTACAGGACTCCCAAAACATATCACTGTAAACCAAAAGTGAGATACAGAACTCTATTCTGACCTCAGACATCCACTTCCTAATAGTTTAAACATCCAGCATAGGAACTAAAAAGCACAGAAGGAACAGTTTTATATTTTAATATTTTCTCAAAGTACTGAATATTCTTTTTCTGAAGAAAGCTATGCAATACTTTATTAAAAAGCAATTCAGTCCTTTTTCAATGTGGAAAATGTTTTAAACCAATGCTTAAGGCATCCCTACTGCAACAACCGGCGAAGAAAGTCTGATTCTGTCAGAGGGGGGCTGAGCCTTGAGCAGGCAGAAACTCAGATCTTCTACAGCTGATTTAAATGTGTTTCTCATTCCACAGACCATTTTATTTTACTATAAAAAACCTCAGTGAACCAAACCCCCTTAAATATTGGAAAAAATAGTCAGAAATTGAGAAGTCTTTTTCTTCATCAATTCTAATTTTACTCATGAATGAAGCAATTGTGGTAAAAGCTGAATGGGTGTTCCTTCTGTGGTCTAATTTCTGGAAATATTTGGGAGGCTAAAAACATCTTGAGCAATTTCTGCTTCGAAAACACATATGAAGCTCTCCTTGCTTTTACTAGGGCTTCAGCGTGGAGGCATCCAAGAGCAAAATTTCAACACATGCAGAATGTCTTGATCTGAACAACTTTCACTCTAGATACAAGCTGTATTCACATTTCAACATTTCTTCAAATGGATAAATAATGATAAAATGTAAGAGAATATAAATTAAAAACCCCAAACAATAGTATCCCCCCTCTAGTTCTTCTGTAATATCACTGACTTTCTTATATCCTTAGATTATTCAGTGATGCTAAATAATTCAAGCTTGTAAGCAAATGGCTTTTAACGTTAATAAGCCTTCTCCAGTTTAAAAATCAGGCAGTTGAAGTTGAATAACACAAGTAAATACTGATAAAACAACAAACTTCTCACTTTTCAGCTGAAAGCTTTAAGGCTCATACAAGTGGGCAAGTCATAAAATAGCAATAAAGGAGATAGATAAACTTATACACCAAAGAAAACGTACCTGGCTGTGAAAGAAAGGAAGTTTCCTTTGTAGTGTATCCAACAATTCCTACTGATTCTGAGTCGAAATGTAATATTTTATAAGGATTAACATATTTCATCATTTCATTTGCTAATGGGGTTTTCGGCTTAATGTTTGCACTCAGGACCGTAAAATTAACATTTTTAAGAAAAGGATCCAATAATCCACTCACACCGTTATCAAACTCATGGTTCCCCAAAGCCTGTGAAAAAAAAAGAAGAAAATATAAGACCTTACCTCCAATATTCTCTTTAAACACTCTCACAGGTGATATACGAGTTATGTTTGAGAAAAAGTCAAGGGAAAAAAATCCTCTCTTGTCTAAAATAGCAGATTCCTGTTTCTCAAGAACACAGAAATATTTTTTTTTTAGGTTTAGGACTTCTTTTTCAGACTCTCTTCTATCAGATGTGCAAGTCAAAATCTAAAAGTGTTTGTAATCATATACCAGATTAAAACCCACATAGTTTAAGAAATACTTCGTTTAAAAATGTTTAAAAAATAAAAGGGAAATGTTAAATGCTAATGATAATATTCGTTATCTTTAAATAAAACATACATTTTGAGAGGTTGTGCTTTGACTACAATTTTAAAAACATTTAAATCACATTTAGTAAAAGTTTTTGTGTGCTTTAACATGTAAGAAGAAAATATTTTCTAGTCATCATCAGTATAATTTTCTAGTGGAAGCTGTAATGTTTATCAACAAGGGAGAATCTCCATAAGTGCGTGTGCACACATGGAGGTGCTAAGACTATATCACATAAAACAAGCAGTCCAGGTTTTCTGTTAGCAAGGTAATACCGATAAGATGAGAATGCTTAGTTGTTCAGGGTTGGTTAAGCAGACAAAAATGGACTTACCTTAAAGGACCATGGAACTGTCTCCTACCCACCACTTTTTCATGCTCAGCCCAAGTTGCAACATGCCTGTGCCTGCAAGTTTGGTAACAGCCAGCAAACCCTCCATAGACAGCAACTTTGTGGAAGCACAATATACCTAAGAACCTTGTAGCATATTTAGGTGTCAGTGAAAGAAAACGTATCTATAGAAATATGGTAATAGTGTAACTTGGTACAAGTTTTCAGGTGGCAACTGGAACGGAGCATGAAAGGGGTGCTAAAGACAATGAATGGGACAACTCTTCCAGAGAAGTGCGGTCACAATTTCATTCTGAAGATTAAGTGGAGAAAGTCACATTCATCATCTAAAAAGAAGTACATGCCTTCTATGTTCTACTTAGATAAGCAATCTCTATGTGATCGTTGCAACTTTTATTCCCCAAACAGATGATGTTAACCCTGATTATGTTCCAACCCAAGTAGGACTCTGAAGTCACTACAGAGAAAGAAGCTCAGTGTTTCAATCAACTGATTGGCAGCATCTTTCTTTTGGGGGAAGACAAAGACTCCTGGCTCCTCTGATCCCCACGGACAAGTAGTCAATGCCCTGTGGAAAAATCAGGATATTGGCAGTAACTTGCACTGGCAACCAACTGCTCCCGCTGACACTAGTGAGAACACTTCTCACACCCCACTGAAGGAGCCAAATTGTTCGCATGCTGCTGCAGCGCTTTTCTAAAAGAACTGAGAACTATCTTTAAGAAAATCCTGACTTCTAAAGACAGAATGCACTCTAACTATATTGCATTTCTAACTATATTCTAACTGCAATCCAATTTGCTAAAAAAAAAAAAAAATAATAAAAAAGAATATAAGGAAATGCATTTTGCTGCTGACTGATGTTTTGAAAAGACATCCGTGGACTGGTAGAGCATGTCAGAATGGTAACAAGCTATTTTCTTTTGGCTGATGCATATGCCTCCTCAATATGCAATTAAACCCCAGCCCCTCCAAAAAAAAAAAAAAAAAAAAAGGTTATAAATGAAATGTGAACTTGGACATAACTGCCCTTAGCTTCTTGTGAAAAAAATCCCAACCAACCACATACAAAATCTTGTTTCTCTTGGCTTTGTATCTTGCATTTGGGTTATTCCATGTCCACCAGGATATAAACTTTTCCCATGGTGTGGGTGGCTATGAGAAATCACTGGTGGGTAATAACACAGTTTTATTTTTGATGCCGCTCTTCCCCTGGGGAGAAGAATGTGGATCTTTTGGGGTTCCTGTGCTCTACATAACTACCCTTACACCTAGAGCTTCTAGCACTCTGTACCTGTGGAATATCCCTTCACCAAATCTGAATCCATTGACCAACATAAGTGTAAGTCACAAAGAGAAATAAACAGAAATATTCAGGCACACAGCATGCGGTCATATAATCCTCCCTTTCACAAGAAACCAGGTTAAAAACACCAGGATACAAATTAACAGAAGGATGTGACTTAAAAGTTAATCTTGAATATTTTTACCACCCATCCAATTACTGCCTTTGCAGTACTTAATTTGTATTTTGGTGTTAATTGCACTAAAACCCAAGGCTAGTGCCAAGAAAATTTGGAAGGTAATACCTAGATAAAGAGGAGAAAATAGGCTTGAGGTAATAACACACATAAACGAGAAAAGGGTAAACCTGAAAAAGAGGACATTTTTCCCATTGATAGAACAAACCTCTAATGCTGCCAGGCTGCCTTAAATACTCTATGGCTCCTTTCCCTATCTTGTAACAACTTGTATGACTCACGTAGTACTTTCTTTCATGGTGTTTGTAATCCTACTCCTGTATCTCACTTCTAAACGTTCCAGTAATCCCCACCCCTTCTGTTACAGATGTGACTTCCCAGGTTTTGCTTAAAGAAACACTAGCTCACCCTTCTACACTGTGGCTCTTGCCTTGCTACTTGTGTTCCCCCAGTCACCATGCCCACTGCATGGTTCCCAGACCAAAATCAAAAAAGGATGCTGCAGCACTGCTCAACACTCAGCAACTCTGTCCTCAGGCTCTTTGGCAGCAAAGAAAGGTCCTGAAGTCTCTGTAGCTTCTCAGTCTATCCTGTTTCCTTCTCTCTACTGACAATATTCCAATTCTAACATGCAGCACCTCCACAGAGAAAAAGTGGCTGGCTACTTCACCCTAAGGCATTAGCAACCAGTACAAGCCTCTGGATATCCAGTATGGTGTGGAATGTTTTTTAAAATCTTTCTCAGATGAAAGAGCTCATGAATCTCCTAACCAGTCTGCAGATGTTTCCTACATAATGCGTTTCTAAAACTGAGCACCAGTTAAACACTGCTGATTTTACCCGAAAGAATTTCCCCTTGTGATATGATCAGGAACTGTACAAGCTCTCAGTCTGCTCATGAACCAGTCAAACCACCAAATGCAAGACTGAGAAACGACAGTCAGCAAGCTTTGAGAAGAAAGGTAGGAAAAACCACCTTGAGCTAATTCTACACCATGGAAGCCTGAAGTGCTCCCCAGCTCTCAGTAGGGACAAGTCCTGAAAGCACACACTCTACCCTTTCACCACCAGGAGGGAAAATCCTGTTACTGTTAGTTTTACAGAATCACAGAGTCATTTGGGTTGGAAGGAATCAAAAAGATCACCCAGTTCCAAGTTTCCTGTCACGGGCAGGGACACTTTCCTCTGAATTAGGTTGCTCAAAGCCCGATCCAGCCTACCTTTGAACACTTTTAGGGATATGGAGCATCTGCTACTTCTCTGGGCAACCTGTTCCAGTTGCCACCCTCACAGTAAAGAATTTTTTTCCTTATATCTAATCTAAATCTACCCTCTTTCAGTTTAAAACCATTACCTCTTGTCCTATCACTTGTAAAGAGTCCTTCTCCAGCTTTCTTGTAGGATCCATTTATACTGGAAGGCTGCTAAAAGGTCTTCCTGAAGCTTTCCTGGAGCCTCAAGGCTGAACGGCCCCAACTTTCTCGGTCATTATTCATAGGAGAGGTGTTACATCTCTCTGATCATCTTCATGGCCCTCCTCTGCACCAGCTCCAATGGGTCCATGTCTTTCCTCTGCTGAGGGCCCCAGAGCTGAATGCAGCACTCCAGGAAGGGGTCTCATGACAGCAGAGCAGAGGGTTAGAATCGCCTCCCTCGACCTACTGGTCACAGTTCTTTGATGTAGCCCAGGGTATGGTTGGCCTTCTAGCTACAATCACATGTTGCCAGCTCACATCTAGCTTTTCATCCACCAGTACCCCCAAGTTCTTCTTGGTAGGACTACTCTCAATCTCTTAATTCCTCAGCCTGTATTGATACCCAGAGTTGCCCCAACCTAAGTGCAGAACCTTGCAATTGGCCTTGTTGAACCTCATGAGGTTCACATGAGCCCACTTCTCAAGCTTCTTCAGATGCCCCTGGATGGTATCCTATCCTTCAGGTGTGTCAATTGCATCATCAGCTTGATTTTGTCTTAAAAGTTGCTGAGGGTGATTAGGAAACCATTTGTTAGGTGAACAAGGAACAGCATCTTTCACAGACCTGCCAGTCTGGTATGAAGTGTGGTTAGCCTAAGAGAGTGCACTGGGGCATCTCTTCCTCTTCCAGAGCTGTTCAGAGGCAGAGGGAAGAAATGGGTTAAGCCATTTTTAACCTGGGAAATGAGAGTGCAGTCCTTTCCAGAGAAAGCAAAAAAGATGAAGATAGAGGGCGTGATGCATAGATTTCCCCCTCAAGCTATCAACTGAGATGAATACTCTCAAACGATGATCACTCCCAAACATAATTTTTAATGTCTCTCCTTTCCAGGGCTGTACGCAAGCAAAATAAGTCACAATAATTTTTTTTTTATGTATAGGCTATTGCCCTGAGACAAAAGATTTAAGGACGTGGAGTAACATCCTCCAAATTCAATCTCAAATTCTTCTACCTTCCTCTCAGCTCTCACTGAAAGAGACAGAGGGACTGGCACTGTTTCAGACAGCTGCCTCACAGCTGTGCTGTTACTGTCCCTGGGCCACCTGCACACAGCCCCTTACACCCCATCATGGCCACAGCTTTGGTGGGACACTACACAACCCATGTGGGGCTGACAAAACCTAAAAATTATCACTCTTCAAAACAGTGCTGCCAGCATGTGCCAACTGTCCCTTCCCACAGGACTCAAGCCTGAGCCTTGACCCTGTTTAACCCCTCTGTTGCAAGCCAGGCTTCTTACCTGGCTTTTGCTGGGGTCACTTCCATACATCTGCCAATCCCTCTCCAATGGAGCCCGTTTAGCCCCCCACCTACCCAAGCTTCTGCCTCACTCAAAGGGAGCTCTTCCACTACACCACTTGTCTTTTCTTCTGTGCAGCCTTGGCATCACCTCCTGGTTTCTGGCTGCCCATGGGGCTGCCAGCTCATGCCTTCATTCAGCCAGGTGCCTGTCACTTAGCACATCACTTAGAACCATAGAATCACTTGGT
>VWPV01008198.1:0-16405 GCA_013389885.1 Geococcyx californianus | reverse complement strand
AAGTAACCTTGTCACAGAAGGAGCAGAACCAGCTGCATCCAGCACGGTGCAGCTCCTGGCATCTCCTCATGAAGATTGCCCTGCAGTCGTCCTACTACCAGCACCTGGGTATGAGTGGACACAGGAACACAATGCAGGGGCCTTCCTCTAAAATCACTGTAGTTTGTTGCTGCCTTTGCTGTATTGAGAGCAGGCTCAAACCCATAGATATCTTATACTTCCCTCCTTTCCTTTTTTCATTTTTTCTTAGATAGTCACTAGGCTGGATAAAAATGCTGAAAACCAGGCACAGGCACTTTTTCAGGAGGAAACAGGACTTCAGCCATCCTCTTTAACACCAGTCAGCTCATATTCCTATACCACAAGACCTAGCGCCTATCAGAGGGTTCTAGGGCCCTCAGTTGGGTTAATGATTGAGCATATACTGAGAAATAATTGAAATACAAGGAATTTTTTGTCTCCTCTGCAGAATACAAATTAACTAGCCTCTCAGCTACCACAGTTTTGATGTAGTGGATATGTGACAGCCTCTTCAAAAAGTTTTGCACCATAGCTAGAAGTATTGCCTAAGCCATTCTGCCACTCTGTGTTTTGTTCTCCATTTTCAGCAAAGAAGTATATTAATGAAACAACCCGGACTATGCCTGAAAATAATTCACTTTGACACATCAGCCATGGGAAACATGCAAGAAGTTATCTTAAGCCTTGATTAAACACCCTGCTTACAGGAGTAAGTACATCAGGACCACATGCAAATAGTTCTACTTATATCAAAAGACAAAATATAGCACTTCAAAATTATTTATTTACCCAGTGAAACCATTTCCTTTGACTTTATTGGAAGTTTTTCCAAAGTGGAGATTAAGGACTTCAGAACTTGATAATACCATGGAAATACATATATACAGTACGTTTACTGGGTCTAACGACACAGCAGGGAAACCTTAAAAATCCTAGGCATATTAATAAAATATTTCTTAAGAGGTCATATTCTCACAGTGACCAAAACTTATCATCTTCTTTCATTTTCCAAAACTGGTAAAAAAGTGGCATTTCAGCTGTGAAGTTGCTTTTTCCCTTCACATCATTCCACTTTATAGCACTGACAGCCAAGATGTTTGTAGTGCTATTAATATCTAAACCTTCATATCCAGTTACTTAAGGGTTGTTTTCATTTAAATTCTGTGGAAACAAATGTGCTGAGAGCATGAAAAATGAAATTGGAAAGAAGATACAACTTTTTAATGTTGAGGATACCTAACCCTTAGAAGATTATGTCAAAGTATGCAATGCATCCTGCAACACTAGGAATTATTGGTTTCAGAATAGATTTCTTTTAAAAAGTAATTTAAAGCTCAGCCATGTGTTATTTGGCTTGCTAATGTTCATTTACAAAGAAGGAAAAAACAGTCCTTTCAACCTCAGAATTTACTAAGTGAAAATACACAGCTTATGTCATGGGGGCTGATAGAAATAGGAATGTTTACTTCTCAAAATAAGCAGTCAAAGTAACCCCTTCTCATCTGAATAAAAAGTCATAGATAGTTGCAACTAAAACAGCTGCAGGTGATTAATTATAAAGAACTACTAACTTTTGGCAATCTTAACAATCTTAACCTTTTTATCACATCATTAATTATTGTTTCTATTGTTATTGCTAGGTATAACTTGAATATCTGTGCTATACTTCATGCTCTACTAGACACAGAAAACAAATAAAGACATACTCTTTGTCCTTAGGAGCTAAAGATCCAAAAATAAACCACTTATGGAAATGTTTATGTCAGGTGAGAGCATTGATAGGTGCTGGAGGAGAAGTATTCTCAGCCAGATCTAAACTGGATCAATGGATAATAAAGAGACTTCACTCTGCCATACTGATTTTCTGGCACATTTCATGACCATTAAAATCACATGCGATTGCGGCTAATATTTAGAAAGCAGGAGATCATCTTCTTTCAAATGTAATGATATTTTCTGAAATATTGTTCTGCAAGATTTGAAATGGGATAAAAATGAGTAATTTGGAGATGACTGTTGTGAAATTTATTTTGTGTTAGGAACATAAAAAGCAGATTTTTTCTTAGTGCTCTGCTTCAGCTATGGCCTTTTGCATGATACAGTATTAAAGGATGCAAGATTTCCCTTTGAGATTTTACTGTCTTTTGGTATCCTCTACTCATAGAATCATAGAATGGATTGAGTTGCAAGGGACCTTAAAGACTATCAAGTTCCAAACCCTCTGCTATAGGCAGGGACATCTCCCACTAGACCAGGTCCCGTCCAACCTGGTCTTGAACACTTCCAGGGAGGGGGCATCCAAAGCTTCTTCTGCTTAATTTTTCAATCAGCTTTTCTGTGGATTTTCTGTGAAGGTCATCTGTGAAATTTGTTTTAAATAGGTAGACATATAATTTTAGGGAGAATCCAGCAATATAAACACAATGAAAAGGTTTCAATAAGAACACCTGAAACATCACAAAAAAATTAATATTTCTGTTTAACTTGGCTTTAACTCTGTATTTCTATCTCCTTTTCCTTTTGGGTTCTAATTTCTACTAAACTTCTTATAGAATTAAAAAAAAATATGGATAGCAATTGTTACAGGTCAGGGAGGACTTTATAAATGTGCAAATTTGAATATTAAAAATGCATTACATACTGTAGCGCCAAATATTTGCGTTTATTCCACAAGTGCTTGCCAGGCACAAAGAAATTTTGGTCATACCTTCATAGTAATAAACAGAATGGAAAAAACCCTCAAATAATAGTATATCTACTACTTTTATTTAATAAATGAACACGTAGTATAAGAATAATTCTACTTTTTCTTTTACCCCTTGTCAAAAACTATTACATAAATACATTTTATAACAAAAGTCTAAAATTGCAATCAGTTTCATATAATAGGATTCTATATCCATCTCTTACTAGTATGAGACAAAGAAAGGTGCAGTCCTTGTTTTCATTATTAATATGGAAATGACCCAAACATAGGTATTAATGAAGGTGCTGAGTGAATTGGTGGGTTCTTAGAATGCCTTTTTCCTCCTCTATCTTTAATACCACTGTGAGAGTCAGTCAACAAGATTTCTATATTCAAAAAGCAGGGTAAGAACTGCAAATAGAACACTTAGTTCAAATATTCATCTATTCACTATAAAGAGTGGAATAATATTAATTTTTTTTCCCTTAGATTAAATTTTGTATGGAATGAAAGTGAGCTTCTTAAAGGTCCATTATGGCACAATAATGCCTTATAAACAAAGCTGTAATAGTTTGTAATGTATTAACAATGACATAATTAGTTGTATAATTGTACGGCAAAAGACTGCATTCCTAGTTGTCCTATTTAATGTGGTTGACCCTATAGTATGAATTTATGATGTCTTTGAGGTTAAGTTCAAGCAGATCATACAGTGAATTATGCAGTCATGTAAAGAGGGCTTGTGTTGATTTTGTGAAAAGCTGAGAAACAAAGCACAGCATCCACTGGTAGGAGAGAAGCAGTATGAATTTGAATGAGGCAAAACCCAAAAATACATGATAGGGAGATTTTCAGAAGAATGTGAAATTATTTATAAAGGTGCATGAGGAGCTGTGGAGGGAGTCAAGGAAGATCTAGAATGGTCCACAAGCATAAGCAAGAAAAACAGGTCATTATTACCTACCCCTCTACCTTTATTAGTAAAATTAGTTCAGACAGTGCTGCAGGTTGCTCATAAAAGCCTCTACCCTGAGATTACAGCACCTTTTGCAAAAAGCGAGAAGTACAGTCAAATCAGATTGAAATGCAATAGTGTCTCTATATATCCAAGCCAAAGAAAATGATCAGATGCAGAGAAATCAAATCCAACAACTATCTCTCTCCTCCACAAATACAAGCCCTAAGCATATTTTTATCTTTGACAAAATGTGGGCATTTCAGCATGTCCTGCAGATCAGGAAATATTAGGAAGTTATTTGCTCATAATGGAAGTGAATGCAAATTAATCTGCTCAAGTAAAATGACTTTGTAGAGGTGTGGTGGGAGAAAAATTGCCTTCCTCTAGAAAAAAATCGAGATGTGGTGCCTTAATTGTGCGCTTTTTTTCCCCTGACTGCTCGAGTTTGCAGTTCAAAAGGGGTGGCGCTGCATCCCACACTGCCTCTTGTGCAATCTGCTCATGCAAGGACCGTCCATCTGCTAGCTTTAAACAGACCTTATGTGTTTGTTCACAGATGTAAGTAGGAGGATTGACTGCAGGTTTCTGAAACTTGAATCCAAGATTATGAGACACATTTGCAAACATACTTGCATGTAGCAGAATCTTATCTATTTGCTGGGAAATGCTCTATGGTTTGACTTGTAAATCAGTTCCATTTAAATTGAAAAACAATAGTGATACCTATGCATATAAAATTAAATTTGCACAATATATTTTCAATTTAATCAAGTACTGTAAAATATACAATGACAGAAAATGCTGAAGGTGGCACCCATGAAATTATTATATATGAACTAGAATTTATTTGAGAGCAGAAAGATTTGCATAGGGAGTTTGTTTCAAAGAAATCTGTTTCCTAAACGGTGGAAAGCGCAGTACTTGAAAATAGCATTATAATTTCTGTTGATTTCCAAGAGTCCTCTAGGGGTAAATAAATTTCTGTATTTTTAACAGTGGACTGAATTTGCCTCGTTATAAGAAAATTACAGATTTCTGCCACAGTTTAATTGGAACTCAAAATTATTTCTAATTATTTCAGTCTTTCCTTAGGAATCTTCCTTTCTCATGAAAGTAAGTTCTTGATATGGGAAAGTAAGTGTGGAATATTACAAAAATGGTACAGAACATAATGCACCAAAACATGACTATCCTGCTTGGCAGAAAGATACTTTGTAGGAATATGCTACTATGATATTTAACAAAAGATAAAGTGGGACTTTCTTGCTACTCTACCAGCTTCAATAGATCATTGGATTACAAACAAGATTTGGGTTTTGCAAGCAAAATTTTGTGGGACAAGGTTAATGCTGTTATTGTGGTTGGGTTTTATGGTTCGTTATTTGACACCCAGTACAAACATAGTTTGATTTGGAAAAATATACTTGATCAGTGAATCACAAGCAATTTATGTCCATATGGATGATTTCAGTTTTATCCTAAATATATGTTTCTATATGTATCTAAGGCAGAATTCCTCATTATGTAATGAAAGTTTTCCATGTAATTCTCCATCACATCCAGACTGATTCAGCTGCTGAGCTGCAGTACAACTCCAACTTGCCCAGCTTCCCTTGAGCACTGTTATATTCTCAGACATCGTGCTGCAAGATAATGGAAATAATCTAGAGAAAGACATCTGTCAATTCCCAAGACAATCTGGACCACTTTCATCAGTCCATTTTAAGTATATCACTTACAGGATAGATATTAGCTTTTGTTATAAGTTTCATATGATTCCAGGGAGTGTTAATTATAATTTAGATCTTCATTTTTTTACTTATGTAATTTTCTTGTTGTAACTGAAGTTGAACAAGGATTTAGATCCCAACCTTGTTAGGCATTGAACATACCTAAGAAGTGATTAATTTCAGATGTCACTTATATAGTAGAATTTGACCCATATGCAGGTGGAAAGAGGAGCTAGAGGCATACAAGATTTTTTTATAGCTAAATCATGTTGTACATCGACAGGTACTTTTGGGAAAATACTGGAAGTTTGGCTACTGACATTTCATATAATCATAGAATTATTTGGGTTGGAGAGGACCCCTCCTGCAATGAACAGAGACATCTTCAACTAGATTAGGTCACTCAGAGCCCTGTCTAACTTGACTTTGAATTCTCCCAGGGATGTGGCATCTAACATCTTTCTGGGAAACCTGTCCCAGTGTTTGACCCCCCTCATCATAAGTTATTACTTCCTTATACCTATCCCTACCCTCTTTAAGTTTAAAACCATTATCTCTTGTCCTATGGTTACAAACCAAGGTAAAGTGTCGGTTCATATCTTTCTTATAAGCTCCATACCAGTACCTAAATAACTGAATAAAGTCTCCTCAGAGGCTTCTCGTCTTCAGGCTGAACAACCCCAGTTCTCTCAGCCTTTCCTCATAGGAGAAGCATTCCACTCTTCTGATTATTTTTGTGTCCCTCCTCTGGACCTGCTTCGACGGGTCTGTGTCTTTCCTGTGCTGAGGGCTCCAGACCTGGATTCAGTACTCTAGGTAGATTCTCATCAGAGCAGGGTAGAGGGGCAGAATCCCCTCCCTTGACCTGCTCATCACGTTTCTTTTAATGCATTCCAGGATACAGCTGGCTTTCTGGACTGCAAGCACACATTGCTAGCTCATGTCTAGTTTTTCATCCACCAGGACCACTAGGTCCTTCTCAGCAGGGAAGCTTCTTTCCTCAGCCTTTATTGATACTGCATATTGCCTAGATCCAGGTGCAGGACTTTGAACTTTGTTTTGTTGAATCTCATGAGGTTCACATGGGCCCAATTCTCAAGCTTGTCAAGGTTCCTCTGAATGGCATCTCATGCCACTTTGTTTGACCTTCCTTTTTCCAACTGACATACCTATAGAATTTCTTATTATTCTTTGTGTCCATTGCCGAGTTCAACTCCAGCTGAACCTTGGCCTTCCTGACTCCATCCCTAGCCAAATGAGCAATGTCCCTAGACCTTTCCCAGGATGCCTGTCCCTGCTTTCACTGCATGTGTATTTCCTTCTTGTTTTTTTGTTTGACTAGCATATCTTGATTTATCCATGCCAGTCTTTTGCCTTTCTTTCTATTTTCTTACAAATGGGGATTGAAAGCTCTTGTACTCTGTGGAAAGCGTCCTTAAAGATCTGCCAGCTCTAGTCTTCTCCCTTATTCATAAGGGCAGTTTCTCATGGAATCCTGTTGAATAATTCCTTGAATAACTGAAGTCTGTTTTTCTGAAAATTCAGGGTCCTGATTTTATTCTTTACCTATCCTACATCCTTCAGGACTGAGAATTCTGCCACTGCATGATCATTGCATGATCACTGCAGCCTAGGCTGCCTCTAATCTTATTGTATCTGCCTAGCTCACTTGCCTGAAATTTCGGGTCTGTTTAGATGACAGCAAATGCTGGATATTCAGATACTACTGAAAATTTATGCAAATAAAATGAAAAATTGGGGGTTTTTTCTTTATTCCAGACACTAGCTGAAAAAGTTTGAATGACAGGTATGCCAAACTCGAGCAATTAATGTCTTCTAAACAAAGAGCTCAGCCTTTCATATGAGATTTTTTGGGTGGTTTGGAGTCTAGTAAGAAAATACTCTATGGTGGTGCCTTATTCTAAGGACTTGTGTGAAAGAATAATGCAATAGGGATAGGGGAAGGAAGTATCAAAGTACTGTGTATTAGCAACTGTGGTTCAAAACTTAAGGCAGAGTAGAAGCGATAGACTCACAGCAGGATAGATGGTTAAAACAGGTGAGTATTTGTTCCTAGGAGGACTTCAGAGTAAATTTAACTATGGTTTATCTCTTAATCTTGTGTTCGTTTGGCAATGGAAAGTATCTACCCAATACACAAACACATTTGCAACCTCAGGTGTCCTATAGAGTCATACAAATATAATTTTAGAGAAGTTATGCTATATTCAAATTAGGTGTCCAGCACTTATTAATTAACAATCAAACATCACTTTTTATTTTGGGGACTTTCAGGACATCCCTCTTCTCTTCTTCTGTTGTCCTCTTTTTCTTCATCCCCATTCCTTGTCTACAGCATGGTGTTATGTATTTTGTGATATATTTGCTTGTACCAGATTTTAGACATCTGGATCAAAAAGGCAATATATGTATGGAACAGGTTGCTACATGACAGTACTCTGACAGAGCTCTGGAACAGGCTGCCCAGAGAAGTTGTGGAATCTCCTTCTCTGGAGATATTCAAAACCCTCCTGAACATGATCCTGTGCGACCTGCTCCAGGTGGACCTGCGTTAGCCGGGGAGTTGAACTAGATGATCTCCAGAGGTCCTTCCCATCCCCTACTGTTCTGTGATTCTGTGATATGTTCACAAGTGCCAATGAAAGAACTTGTGTTCCTTCAGAGTTTCTGTGCTTTGTGTGTCAAAATGCACAGGAATATTCTTTCTGAGAGTTCATCTCATCATTCTCGCTGACTTAATTTCACATGTACAAACCAAAACTGTATTGTACTGAGCAAATTGGTGGAAAATGATTCTAAATACATTCATAACTTAAGCTGTGGTATGTTATCAATTTCATTTTACTTCCACATTCTTTCAAAGAACTTAATTTGCTTTTACATAAAAAGTTGACACAATAAGAACAGAACAGCTACAGGAATAAAAATTACATTCCTCAAACAATAAAATCCTTCCATAAAACCAACATACCTGAGTTATAGTTGGCAGAATTATGTATTTATATTCAGTAGGCATACACCCTTTGCGGACCTGTTTGCAAACGTAGAACAGATCTATACTGGTGAAATCAAAATGTGAGTATGTTTAAGCATTTTTGCCCTTGCAGTGGGTCAAATGCAAACATATCCCTTGAGGCACTGACTGTGCCTGGGTACTGTGAAACTTCTGCCCCCTCCATACGGAGCCTTTGCAAGAAAGCTGATGAATATTTTCCTTCCATCTTGTTATCACATAATGTAGAACATTTTGTAATGTTGTGAGCCAAGAAATTGAAACTAGCTGGGGCAGGAAGGGGCAGATATTTTCCAATATTTTAGTGATTTCATGGTTTTGCTGTTGACCAATTTGAAGAAGAGTTAGCATTTTTCGGGGGGCACTGAATATGAACATCTACAGGGAAATAACACACCACACAAAAAGTCAGCTTCAAACGCAGCTAAGTTGTTCACTGTAGAAGTAACAGCTGTGTAGAATAGCTACCATGCAGTAAATTCCCCACCTGGCACTCTAGCTTTGCTGTGTAGATAGCCCACAAAATCATTCAGGGTGGTCAATAAAGTGCCTGCTTTTATTGTCTTTAACGTGAATTATAGCTGTTTACAATTGCTGCAAGACAGTCTAAATGGAGAAAGTAGATATTAAGAACATTAAAGGATGTTCCCACTATGAAATGTGTCTTTACAAAAATGTTACTTGAAGTGCTACGTCTGTCATATTTTCTGAGTTCCCAGTTCAAATATGTTTAGCTTAAAAATTAAAAAGTTTATTCCATCTGCCAGCCCTGCATATTCAGATTCAATTTTAAGTGAGGCTGCAACATAACTCCTGGTAAAGATTCTGCAAAAGAAAGTCTCCGTACATTTCTATTAATGACATCTCAATCAGAATACTGGCTCTGTGCGCGTGTGTTCTCCTATTTGAAAAGGAGCAAAAAAGAAAAAAAAGAATGTTTCATTTTTGCTTAAGGGATATGGCTTTTGTCTTTCTCAGAAGTCAAGTATTTATCAGTGATAGCCACTTTTTAAGAACAAAGCTTCTTAGATTCCTAACTTGTTGTAAATTGCTGTGGCAGATCCTATTTGAACTCATCCCTGTCAACATCAGACTCTGGACTCTACCCATGTACCATCTGTTGAAACAAAATAATAATGTATTTGAATTCATTGACACAAGTTTCCTCAAAGGGCAACAGTCCAGATTTTCAGTTCAGAACTCGAATAATTACTATTAGGGATAAGTGCTGCAACTTGTCTTGCAGAATAGATAGGACCATTTATCGTTCTTTTTGAAAAACAGAATACTTAGGTTCTTTTCTTTAAGGAAAAAAACCAAAACCAAAAAACTGTTACTCACAATAAGAAACAATATAAAACATTGACGAAGAATCCTGATTTTTTTAACGTATATTGCTAGTCAGATAGAATCCTAAAGGTATGAACAGCAGAGGTCATCCAGTCAAGGGGAAGAGTTGAAGTAGATGACTGTAGAGTCAGTGGAATAACAAAAAGAAAAGTAGAATGTGTACACTGAGTTGCTGACTGTCACTTTATTATCTTCTTTATTTTCCTTTCGGTTTCAGAGCAATAAAAAAGGCCAACACTTCATAGCGTTTCATTTCCCTCCCTTCTAATTGACAACAGAAGAGTCAGAAAAAGTGACAAGGAAACACTATGTGATTATGATGAAAAGAAATAAGAAGACAAAGCTGACAAAAAGAAAGTACCTTTCACCAGGTAAGACTTCAAGAAGATGGATTTTCAATTTCATGGCCCCAGAGTGAAAGTCAGGCTACAGTAGTGTAGTGATGTAACAAGCATAAGTAAGTAAAAGCAGCATATACACTGGTGACACCAGCTTAACTTTTTAACTGAACCATATATGCTGACATAAACATTACCTTTCTCCCATACATGCTCAGGAATAAGTGCTGACAACATCAGAAAGATACAGACTGTGTGAGAAGTAATGCTAAAATGTGCTGCCAGCTCATATTAGGTGTAAATTACAGTGCCCCTTGACTAACAGGCAGAGAAGTTATCAGGCTAGATGATTTACAAGAGTTGTCTTTGGATTTTTTGTATACATTTGCATGTTTGGTTCTCAAGAGCGTTACACGACATGGGAGGAGGAGGAATAGGGAAGAGTTTGTCTGCATATAGGAAGTGGAAAAGCCACTTTGATCTTCACAATAATCCCTTTTGGGGGAAGACAGGCAGAAGTTAAAGAAAACAGGACAATAAATCCCACTTTTGCTTGTAAGCCTAGAAGAACTTATCAGGACATTCTATGGGTATATTTGTTGAAACAAAAAAGAACAATTAAAAACTGATCTTGCTGTACATTATTTTTGCAAATATTGTAAGTGATGAATTTTTTAGCTAGAAAACTTGAAATACACAATTTTTGATTGCTTTTTATAGCATTGGCTAGAAGTGAATTTGAAACTTTTGAGGCTATGTAAAAAAGCCAAAAATCTGAGGCTGTTATGGTCTTGCATCCTCAAAAACTGATAACAAATATGCTGCATGAATGCATCTTAGTTAAAACTGCTAAATTCTGTTTGCATTGAATATCATATATTTTAACTGCTACAATCTGCAGGCCAGGAACTCTTCGTTGGCATAATTTTCTGGGTAACGTAAAATAAAAACTATTTGAGAAAAGCAAAAATTGCTCACAGTCATTTTAGGAAAATATAATGTATGTAATTGTAAAAATTAAGGATGATATGATTCAATATGAATTATTAAATCAGAAATGCTAGTCATTGGCAATATAAAGGCTCCATTATTTGCAGCTAAGAAAAGTCTTAAACGAGGACTTTGGTGACTGAAGAGGTTTCTTGCTTCTCAACCTACAGTTTGTTAACTGTTGTCTGAAACAGACTATTATCGTCTAATAGATAGACCGAATTTGGGAATGGGAGGGGACATGACATGGACTTTTGCAGTTTCCAGTTGCTTTACTGAAAGTTGGCTAGAGAACATTGCTGGTAATATTAGTGAGGTCAAGGTCTCCTAAAAAAGATGAATATATATTTATGAGACTGCATTTGGAAAAGGATACTAAGAAAGGTATTTGTATTTCTGTACCAATTTTCTAATCTTTATTTCCTTTAATGTTTCTGTAGGAAATTAATTACTTCAAGGGTGAGAGGATGATTAGTTTCTTATTTTCATATTCGTTTTGGTACTGTTAAGCTGTAATGACTTCAGGCAAGACTTTAGTTCTGAAAGTACTAGTGCTTTAATTTAAAAATGAACATTTATTTATTCCTTTATTTTTAAGTATTTACTTATATGTCGATATGTGTGATTTATACATAATCAGTATCATTTGTTATATATTTTTCTGATGTGATAAATCACATCAAAAAAAATGAAAAAAGTTGAGATAATAAGTGGATTTGTAGAATTGGTTATTAAGCTGAAATAGCCTTCCTTTTTGGTAATTGAGTGTTCTTATTAGCATATGAAGTGTGGTAGTAGAATACGCAAGTAACGTTTGGTAGACAGTTGTTCTTGTCTGGAAACACTTAAGGAAAAGTGAAGTACATTTCTATAAATTGTACATTTATAAAATTGCTTTAATTTCATAATGGTAAAAGATACATAAAACACCACAGAGCTGGCTGTAAAAATATTTTTTAAATTTTTTTAATAGATGAGGGAAAACTACTTAATTTTCACTTAAAGGAAATAGTGGCTCTAGTGTTTAGTAATTTAATTTTAAAATTTTAATAAAGATTGTTTTCTTTGCTTACTAAAATTCCTCCTATATTCAATAGCATTGGTGGGATTTCACAGAAAGCAATAAGAAATCTGAATTTTCCCTTTTAACTCTGATGACTATATTGTGGAAGTTAAATACAGACAAGAAGCTTGTGATGGGAAGGAGAAAGGGTCATATGTAACCTTCCCAGCCTACTGACACCTCATCATCTTACACTTCACTCTTACAACAGGGAGACTGTAACAAATACTGGAGCACAAGGCTTATTGTAGACAAGTTGTTGTAAAACAGTATTAAAAAATCTCTGTGAAATAAAATTTTTGTTCTTTATTTCTTGTCTCTAATATTGTCAAAAATATTATATAGAAGTGGAGATTAGAGATAATAATTTTGAAGACATGTGACATCAATGCTCATTTGACCAGGCTTTGATACATAAAACTTCTGTTGCTTTGAAAAATGGAGTCTCTCCTTTTCCTTTGCAAAAGTCTGCAGTATGCTGACTCCAAGAAATGTACAGTCTAAAGGTAGGAATATGCTTATGATGTATGTTGCTTGGGATTCAGATAATACAGAAAAGCTCATCTGCACATATTTAATTTCATCTTCCAACATTCATAAGTATCCTGGCAATTTAGAGATTAATAAAATCAAACAACATAGGTTGTTCAACAGGCCTCTAAATTCAGAGGATGTCTCACAACTGGTGAGTAGAAAAAATAGAAAGCAAAGTTGCCATGGTGTCATTCCCATGTTAATCTTCCTGTCATGATTACTTTGTCATTTCCAGGAAACACCTTGTGAAGATGGTGGAAATCTCCACTGAAAACGGGCCAAGCTTAAGCAGACATAGGAATTTTAAGTAAAAGAATTGCAAAATTGGTTTTGAATATCCTTGACAGGGATATCAGAATCGCAACCACCTTGATTGCAAAACTGGACCAAAGATGAATGGTTTTATAGCTTACAATCAGATTAAGCCTTTCCTCAAAGAGATCCAAATGTAACTGTACTTGCTTCAAACTGGGTTTCCCAATAGAAAATTTCTCACTGCATTTCACTGTTCCCAGTAGCTGAGATGATGGATGCAAGGGAGCCAGCCCACAGCCCCAGCAAGGATATCTGCCCTGTGCTCACCAGATCAGCGCATGACGAGAGGAAGGGATTCATGACAGCAGATTGGCAGCCCTCGCTGTAGGGCAAAAGTAAGATAAATTGGGCCTGGGAATAATTTAGAGGTGAAGATAGGCATTGAATATAACAGTGTGTGAAATTTCGACAAGGGAGTAATGACCAGGGCCACAGTAGTTCCATTCTTTTGTTTTGTTTCTGGTCAGAAACTTAGCCTAAAAACTGGTAAAGTTTTTGCTGTGAATAACAACAAGTGAAAAAGTAATCCATTATGTTGAGTTGTTTCTAACCACTGAGCTAGACAGCTCTGACTCATTCTGTTCTCATACATACTGTACATACACCCACCATGTATTGCCTGAGCACAGCCATAACCTTACAATCATGAGAGTCATGTCTTTAACCCATTTTTACTATGGTTACTGCCTTGATATTCAAAGGACTGGAGCGAGTTCAGAGAAGGGCAACAAGACTGGTGGGGGGGCTGGAGAATAAGCCCCATGAGAAGTGGCTGAGGGTTGTTTATCTTGCAGAAGAGGAGGCTGAGGGGAGACCTCATCACTGTCCACAACGGCCTGAAAGGAGGTTGTGACGGAGTGGGTGCTGGTCTCTTCTCACAAGTGACAAGCGATAGGACAAGAGGACATTATGGAATCAAAGAATCAGTATCACAGAATTGTTTAGATTGGAAATACCTTTAAGATCATCAAGCCTAATCGTAAACCTAACTCTGCCAAGTCCTTTACTAAACCATGTATCTCAGCACCAGATCTACATGTCTTTTAAATACCTCCAGGGATGGTGACTCAACTACTTCCCTGGGCAGCCTCTTCCAATGCTTGGCAACTAGTTTGGTGAAGTAGTATTTCCTAATATCTAGCCTAAACCTTATGTGGCACACCTTGAGACCATTTCCTCTCACACCAACACCCACATCTCTACATCCTCCTTTCAGGCAGCTGTAGAGAGCTGTAAGGTCTCCACACAGCCTATTCTTCTCCAGCCTAAACAACTCCAGCTCCTTTAGTTGCACCCCACAAGACTGCTCCAGACCCTTCAACAGCTTTCTTGTCATTCCTTGGAAATGCTCCAGCACTTCTTTCTTGTAGCAAGGGGCCCAAAACTGAACACAGTATTCAAAGAATCGTCTCACTAACCCTCAGTACAATTCCCTGGTCCTGCTGGTCACACTATTTCTGTTATAAGTCAGGATGCTGTCAGCATCCTTGGACACCTGGACCACAGCTGGCTCATATTCAACTGGCTATAAACCAACACCCCCAGGTCCTTTTCTATCAGGTAACTTTCCAACTACTCTTCCCCAAGCCTGTAACACTGCATAGCATTGTAACCAAGGTGCAGGACTCGACACTTAGCCTTTTTGAAGCCCAAAGAGTTGGCCTTGGCCCATCGAGCCAACCTGTCTAAATGCCTCTGTAGAGCATTCCTTTCTCAAGCAGATCAACACTCCCACATGACTTGATGTTGTCTACAAATTTATCGAGGGAACACTCAGTCCCTTTATCCAGATCACTGATAAAGATATTAAACAGAACTAGCCAGAACACTGAAGCCTGGGGAACACCACTTGTGTTCCAACCACCAACTGGATTGAACTCTATTCACCACCCACTGCCACCTGGATTTAACTCCATTCTCCACAAGTCTTTGCATCTGGCCATCCAGCCAATTATTTACTCAGCAAAAAGCATACTTGTCCAAGCCACCAGCAGCCAGTTTTTGCAGGAGAATGCTATGGGAAATGGCATCAAAGGTTTTATTGAAATCTAGGTAGACAATATTCACAGGCTCTCCCTCATCTACTAAGTGGATGACCTTGTCACAGAGGGAGATCAGGTGAGTCAAGCAGGACCTGCCTTTCCTAAACTCATGCTGACTGGGACTGATCACCTGGTTATTGTGTATGTGCCACATGATGGCAACTCAAAATGATTTGATCCATAACCCCCGATCCTCCTTCTGGCCCTTCTTGTAGATGAGCATCATATTTGCTAACCTCCAGTCAACACGGGCATCCCCAATTAGCCAGGACTGCTGATAAATTATTGAAAGTGGCTTGTTGAGCACTTCTGCCATCTCTCTCAGTATCCTTGGGTGGATCACATCCAGTGCCATAGACTTTTGCATGGTAGAGTAGCAGATCTCTAAACACTTCCTTTTCAATTATGGGGTCTCCATTCTGCTCCCTGTCCCTGTCTTCCAACTCAGGGGTCTGGGTACCCAGAGAACAACTGGTCTTAGTATTAAAGACTGAGGAAAGAAGGCATTAAATACCTCAGGCTTTTCCTCATCCTTTGTCACTTCCTTTCCCCCGTGCATCCACTAAAGGACAGAGATTCTCCTTAGCCTTCCTTTCTGCCACAGATATATTCATAGGAACATTTTTTATTGCCTTTTATTGCAGTAGCCAGATTAAGTTCTAATTGGGCTTTGGCCCTTCCAGTTTTCTGCCTGCATAACCTCACAACATCTTTGCAGTCCTCCTAATTTGCCTGCCCCTTGTTCCAAACATCATAAACTACCCTTTTTTTTCAGAGGTCCTGCTGGATTTGGCTGCTCAGCCTGTCAACTCTTCTTTCTGCACATGGAGATGCTCCTGCACCTTTAAGATTTCCTTCTTGAGGAATGTCCGGCCAGCCTTCCTGGACATCTTTGCCATTCATGACTGTCTCCCAGAGGATTTTGTTGAGCAGTCTTTTAAACAGGCCAAAGTTAGCCCTCTGGAAGTCCTAGGTGGCAGTTCTAATCCCTCTCCTCAGTTCTCTATCAGCTATCTATTGGTTATAGATAAATGCCATTTTCATGGCATCATTTAGTACTATGTAATTTTATTATCAAATTATAATCTTAATGAAGTAAATAGTGAAAATCTGGAGTTTTTTTAAAGAGACCTAGATGTAAACTTCAGATTTAAACTTCATAGTACAAATGTGTGATTTTAAAATGCTTTATTACTATGATCACAGAACAATATGCAGGCATTTATACACAGGCTATATCTATACAACAAGTTTTTTAATATATATCTCTGCTGTATATTTGTCTCATATAAATACATGATGCAATGCATAATAATATAAATATTTACATGAATACTTAATTTT
>VWPV01008197.1:0-27879 GCA_013389885.1 Geococcyx californianus | reverse complement strand
TTTTGTGGCCTCTTCTGGACCTGGTTCACCTGGAACCTTTGACCAATATTAAACACACTTCTCAACTGAACATAAATTAAACATAAAATGCGAGCACGCGTAAGGACAAATAAAACCCAGGCCTTAAAATACAGCTCTCTCTAAGCCAGTAATTGCTGAGCAGCTCTGATCTACTGGACTCACTGGGAGGAAGGCTTCTTTTCCATTACGAGTCCGCTAATTTTACCACTAGTTAGCCATTCTCTGCAGAGTTCAACCATCTCTCCAGCTCCCAGTTCATACATTGTGGACCAACCTAATTTATTCTCATTATTTCCCCAAGAATATTAGCTTTTTAAAGTAGCTCTTGATATTTTCATTACTGTGGCAGCAATCCATCTCTGTAACATTCTCAGAATGGAAACAGTGGACACTCTCCAAAACTCAGGACAAAGCCAAAAATATTTCCCTGCTCAAGCAGTACTCATAATCATCCATGAGTTATTCAGATCAGCGTGTCTTTTTAGCTCAGATTCCTGCAGAGCCAAGGCAGCAGGGCCCTGAAAGAATCACACTTGTAGGTGTCACATCTTCCTGAAGCAAAAGATGATCTTCTATCAGTACCATCATGTTGACCCTAGGCCTGAGAGGAGTTTCCTATATTCCTCACCAATATCAAACCCTTCCTGTGCTCACACAGCCCATAAATCACTAATTACATGTTAAGCAGCTGGCTTGTCATGTCCACATTGCTACTTCATCATGATTTCCTTGTGCTTTCCTGTCTAACCGCTTGGTCCCTCCTGTTATCTCCCGTCATACAAGCCAATCTTGAGCTTTCAGGCTCAAGAACTATGTTCTGGCTCTATATTTGTGTACTGCGGAGTTTTAACTCAAGACTGAGACTCCTAGGTGTTACCACAACAGTCATAAGGACCTTACAAATAATCATCTTGAGGTCCAGTCTCACTGGCCTCACTGGTTTCCAGTTCAACTCAGATGCAGCTGTCCAGTTCTGACATGACGAAGCCTGGGCTTGCATGCCTACCAGACAGGAATGCTGTAAGTAGCTTCAAGCTAAGCACTGACGAGCCACTTTGCTACACTAGTGCCCAGTGCAGGCATATTGATTCCATGCACGCTGCTGGCCTAGTTCTGGGAAATAAAGTTACTTTGGCAGTGGCAAAATGCTTGTAGAGCTTGTCAGCCTTCTCCAAAGGGAGACCAAAAGGGTTATGATGTAACAGGTACCTCTGACAGAGCTTACTAATAACGCACGAGCTGGTGCTATGTAGCAGCACTGCAGAGACAAGGCATGGCACGCACAGGACAGTCACCTTGTGTGTTTTTTGGTTAACAGACTGTGCGGTTAACACAAACCATGTTTGGTCACACAGCAACTACAGATTTGCTGTAAATCTACAAGTCCCCAGTTCCCAAGGTAACATCACTTGTGTTAAATGGGGAGCTGGAAAGGATTCTAATTTTCTTTATCACTCAGAGTAACTGCATTGTCTGCCAGTGCCAAACATCCCAGCACAAAATTCCCAGGAAAAAGGAGCACTCTCTTGCTTTTACAGTGGGCGAACATCCTCTGCAACTCCTCTGGTAAAGAACAAAGAAGGATGCAAGAGGCAGAGAAGCCTGTTCAGCAGGGAAGGGAGCTGAGGCAGCAGGTGACTTCTGCTGATGGCCCAGTGGTGGGGAGCACCCTCTTCTTTATCCCTGCGCAAGGACTTTACTACAGCACACAGAGAGGCAGCAGACTCTCATATTTGAGGACCCTCAGGCACCATCTCTGTATTAATTGATGCTTCTCTGTCCTGAAACTCCATCTTTCTGCCCTGTCTGCAGTTGAAGCTGCTTGCTGATTGCCTGACTCTCTGACAGTGGGAATGACGCTGCCAACATCTTCTCTCTGCTCTTCCAGTACTTGGGGTTTCATGTACACATGGCCATGACAGCAGCTCTATGGTCTAATCAGGACCACGGCCTTGACTTTTGGGACAAATTCTGTCTTTGGTGGAAGTCTCAATGCTGGATCCTTGTCTAGCTTATTACTCTGTCTCTTTCTCGCATTCAAGTCTGCAACCCACTTCTATCAGTGAAAGAGCAGGCCCAGTCATTAGAAAATGTTGCCAGTGCAAAAAAAATTGTGCCCTGGACTGGAAGAGCAGCGTCAGTCCCAACAGTTGGCACTAACCTCTCCTTAAACTACTTTACAATTTTACATGTATCATAGAATTATAGAATGTCCTGAGTTGTAAGGGACCCACAAGGATCATCGAGCTAAACTCCTGTCCCTGCACAGGACAACCCAACATTCACACTGTGTGTCTGAGGGTGTCAGTCAGACGCTTCTGGAATATTGTCAGGCTTGGTGCCATGACTGCTTCCCTGGGGAGCTGTTCCAGTGCTCCACTACTCTCTGAGTGAAGAACATTTTTCTAACATCCAACCTACCCTGGTACATCTTCCTGCCATTCCCTTGGGTCCTATCATTGGTCACCAGAAAGAAGAGATCAGCACCTGCTCCTCCTCCTCCCCTTGTGATGAGGTCTGCCCTCAGTCTCCTCCAGGCTGAACAGACCAAGTGACTTCAGCCACTCCTCAAAAAGCATCCCCTCTAAACCCTTCACCAACGTTGGGGCCTCCTCTGAACACTCTCCAGTACCTTTAGATCCTTTTTATACTGTAGCACCCAAGACGGCACAAACCAAAGAAGAAGAATAAAACCAACATTCCAGCTCTCTCCTCCCAAAACTCTTCCACAATCCAGGAGAAGAAAATAAGAAAAGCTCATGAACACAATCATAAAGCCAAAGGTCAGTAACGACTCCAGTCTAAATTACTTGTTGTCAGTGAAATTAAAGCTTAAAAGATTAAGATGCATGCAAGCTAAGTGTATGAGAGAACTAGGTTAAAAATAGATTACAAACATCTCGGTCTCTTCAACAAACAATGTTCTACCTGGTTATTACGTCTCTGTTCAGTTTCTTTGTCTCAGCTCTATTTGTAAACCCTATTTCTTGAGAGTATTTTCACACTGAGATAAAACTGAGTGCATGTCACTTGATGATTGAGAGGCATCCCCAGGTCCCACAAGGGTTTACCAGGACTTGAGACAGAGGAAAGCCCTCTGAATTAGTTTATTTCCTCATGTAAAGGAATACCTCTGGAGCAGGAAGAGGAAGCAGGTCAGACAGTCAAAGCAGTCCTTTTTGATTCCAATATATTGAGGAATGACATCTGGCCACCAACCAGACCCCTTGACAAGAAGAAATAACTGGAAGAGCCTCTAAAAATCCAAGATCAGCTCTGGTATGACCCAGCATTTATGATCCCTTGCTCCACCCGGAGCAGCCTGTCTTGTTCTGGGGAAAGGTGAAACACAGAAACTAGAAATCAAATGAAAAACACAGCAGTTAAGTGGTAACAATTCATGCTGCGCAGATTAATAATTGCTGTTTAATGCTGGAGTGACTTGCAACACATGGTTATACAGCTTTGACTTAAGCACTTTTCACTAACCTAATCCTTCATCCTCTTCTGCAGCACTGCAAAGAGCTGCAGTGTAGTGCTGGATGAAGATAGAGGAGGACCGGATGACATGCAGGAGAGAGCAGCAGAGCTGCAAAAAACAGATGAATCTGGATGGAGGAATTCTCAAAACTTAACAAACTCTGCTTGTGCTGGCTTGAACAAGAGCCAAATTAAGCAAGCATTGACTGCTTCCGAGAATCCCACAACCTTGCTGCCAAGGATGACGAGGGGGCAGTGGAAGGAGGGGAGAATTTGTGAAGCACAAACATGAGAGTGAGAGAAGGCAGGACAGAGGGACTGAGGCTTGGAGGGGACCCTGGGCTAAGGTCAGTCTCCCCATCCACAGTTGGTTTGCAATCACAGAAAAGGTCTAATACAATCCATCACAATGCAGAGAGCAGACTCCATGCCTGTTACCTCTTCCCTGCTATCTAGCATGCATCCCTGTGAAATCACAGAACGCCCTGAGTAGGAAGGGACCCTCAAATCCCATCCCTGCTGAATTTATATTTAAAGGGCTGCATCTGCTACCATGTCATCTCTTGCAGCTTTCTCTTACTTTCTCGTATCTTCTATTTGCCTGTAGAAAGCAAAGCAGCTTTCAGAGGCCCAGTTTAAGATATTTTAAAATGGAATTTGATTTTCAAAGTGTAGATGCTTGTTTAGAAAATCCAGCCTTACAGGTGGTTTCAGATTGACCATCAAAAGTGCAGGCAGTCTGGATAAATCATCACTGTTTGACAACTGGTCCTCCAGTGTTAAGAATAAAGAGCTCAGGAGATTTCATTGCTCATATCAGTGAGAAGAGACAGAAATAAAAAATAAAAAGTCCCTCCAGCCCAAAATCTCCACTGGTGATTCACAAAGTGCCAGCAATTAGTGACACTAATTGAAAGACAAAATCAAGTCTCTTTCAGGCTACTGAAACACACATTTCCACTTTTCAGTAACAAACCATGGCACAAATAATTTTTATATAGTCCAGAACCACTTTGGTTTTGAAATGACTGAAAATGCCCCGAACTTGGAAGGGTTTGATGAGTAGAGGTGCCTCTGACTTCTACTGGATTGGAAATATTTTCAAGTTTTCAGTGTTAGTTAAGAGCAAACAAGGGAGAAAAGGAGTTTATAACACTTAACACTAACAGAAATGTCTTTATGGCTGTTTAAAGCAATTTTGCTTGCTTGCTTGCATTTGTTAATCCTTCCCTAGAGTTTGTAACACACACATCTTCAGCTCTGGGCTGGCGCACAACAGCCACATGGTTAATCTCCCCAATCTGTTGCCATAATTCAAACTGATCCATTTTTCCAGCCCAATTTTATCGTTCCTGGCTGAGCCACAAAGGAAAAAGGAATATAAGATACATGAAAGCTGATTTTCATCGACATCAATTGGTTTCTAGCATGAGAGCAGCTCTTCAGGACATTACAACATCACCACAGTTATGTGGAAACCCTAAACTGAGGCCCAACAGCAGACGGTATAAAGAAATTGTGCGCCTTTTAGACACTCATCCTGCAAGCAGCTCAGGCTGCAGCAATGAGTTTGGCTGCAATTGCTTTGCAGGACTGGGGCTCCAGCTACCAAGGTGGTAAATTCCTTAACATTTCAAAATTAAATACATAAATAAAGAAATGAAGTGGAAGGTTTTCTAATTACTGCCTTGCCAGAGGGCTTCTGGCAGCCTGCTCACGAGCTCCTTCAGACTGACTCCTAAGCATTAAGCACTTTTCTTCTCCACACAGCACCAGCTCCCAGCAGCATCTTCCCACGTGAGCGAGGGCAAGACACAGACAGGGATGAGCTGCAGATGAGTGAAACCTGAATGGCTGCCTCCAGGCAGGGTGGCCAAGAGCTCTATAGCTCTTAACACTGATTTCCAACATGTTCTGAATGTGGATGAGGAAGCTTCCTGCTTCAAAGGCAGAGGTGACAAGCACCGTAGAAACATACTGAATTGAGAGGTGGTGTAGCCTGAGACCTGCTGGGTGTTTGGCGCACGGAAAGCATGTAGGTATGGAGGGGCTTCCCGTTTTACACTCCCTATGCTGGGTAAGGGAGCCTTGTTAGAGGCTGTTTAACAGCTTCAGAGATGCATCCAGAAGGAAGCCTCTCAGTGGGGCTGTGTTTCTGTTGGAATTACAAAAAGTGGCAGTGGTGTAAAATAAGCTGTGGGTAAAATAAGGGCAGATATGTCGCAAGTGCTCCAGCGTGAAGTGCCTGTGAGGTATACAGAAAACAGCAGAAAACGTGATTGTCCTGGCTCTAGAGTAGGGTCCCGCACCTCCAAAGTGCCTTCCTGGCATGGAATAAAGTTAGCCAGGAGTCATGAGGTCAAGGAGCCACAGAGCAGGGGATTGAGGAGAGGAGGAGGGATCTAGGCCACTGTGGGTCTGGGGGATATCTAGATGCTTGAGAGACAGCGATGGGGTGGATCCAGGATTGAGGGGGAACATCTGTCTGGGGAAAGTCTCAAGAAAAGGGGAGGGAGACCTAGGAAACAGATCGAATGCGAAGAAACCTGGAGCATCTGGGTGCTTAGAAGGAACATCATCACCCTAGCAAAACTAAGCACTACATGTTAGGAGAAGAGGTAGTTAAGTCACTTGCTTACTGGAGGTCAAGAATGGTCCTCACGAGAGGAAATATCCACCAGTTGTGCCAGGGGAGGTTCAGACTAAGCATTAGGAAAAATGTCTTCAATGAAAGCGTGGTCAGGCACTGGCAGAGGCTGCCCAGGGAGGTGGATGACTCACCATCCCTGGAGGTGTTTTAAAGATGGGTACAGTTGGACTCGATAATCTCAGAGGTCTTTTCCAACCAGATGATTCTATGACAGGGATGAATGGTTCATGATGGTGTTTTGTGTGTCCCTATGCAGAAGGTGGAAGATGAGCTGAGACCGAGGAGAAGAAAAGGTGCTCATATGGCTAAAGCAGCTGAATGGACCTCAGGAGAGCTGGGCTGTATGGACACTGAGATGGACACGTAAGCCAAGGTCAGCCCAGCAAGGAAAGCCTTGTGCGGTGCTAAGGTGGAGCAGCAGAAACAGTGGGAGCAGCAGCTGGAGCCAGAAGGAGCTGCCCTCTGAACAAAGAACATGCCACAGGATGCTGTACGTTTGGGGGAAAAAAGAGCCTGTGTCAGCTCTAATTGGCCCCTAACATGACAAGTTATTCTTTTGTATTTAATCTCTCAGTGCTTTGTTTCCCCATCTTTAAAACATCCCTTCATTTCACAGAGGTTTGGGGAAAATTAATTAATTGTTCATCAACTGCTCAGATACACTCGTGATGAGATCAGCAGAAGTTCAAGAGGAAATTAATAATTCTGCCTCTGGAACAGGACTTGAATAGATTCTGGTAAATAAGGCAGAAGGGCACACACAGAACAATGAAGAGAAAACAAAATAATGAATAGCTGCTCATTAAGTGAGCAAAGTCCATTCTGTGCACCAAGGGAGGCAGCGAACCTGTGGAGAAGCCAGCATGGGATCCTGTAATTAAAGACTGTATAATAATGCATGCACACCAGGGGGGCAAATTAAGGTTGCACAAGAACTTTAATGCTGCTATTTTCTAACTTGCAAGTGTTTGACTTTCAACCTTAACAGTGCTCTTTTAATGCAGTCTTTAAGTGTACAGTGTCATATAGAGGTGTGGGCATACTTTCCTTCTCCAGTTCCAGCAGTGGGATGCCTATTCGCATTTATTCTAAGAAGGGTGCACTTACCAACCATTAAAGGCTTAGGAAAATAATCAAAGTTGGTGTTCAAGTAAATGTATAGCAGCTTTTTGGGGCCCCGGGTTCGTTTCTTTTTTTTTAAACAAGGTGCATATAGCCAAACTCAGTATTCTCTTAAGTCAAAGAATAACATACCCAATGTAACACATACATACTACAACCTAATTTAAGAATAAAACATATCCAGGAGAGAGCTGGTCAGCATTTTGTTTTGATTCAACCTTCTTCCAGTCAACCACCCAAAATATCTGTCGATATTGATATGATACTCAACAGTAAAGAGTAAACAGTGGGTTTTAGTTATGGGTTTCCGAGCCCATGGGGAACACAGCACACCCAAGCACTCTGTCGTCAGGCAGCTGCCCCATCATCTCCAGCACAGAGATGTTTCCTCTCCCAGCTCTGAGCTGAGCATCCCAGGAGGGTACAAAGCAGCCCTGCCACAGAGCCATGGCTTACTGAGCACAGCTGCCTGTGTTGCTCTCCATCCTCCTCCTGGACTGCTGGTATCTCCAAGCAACCGAGCATGTCAACAGCAGCGCATGCTGTTGGGTACTGATGAGTTAACAGCAACCCAACACGCTACCACAACCGCAGCTGCAAACTGCCCTCATCAACACATAAAAGCTCCCACTGGAACAGCACTCCTCATGCTACCACATGTGAGAGGAAAGCAAGGGTGAGCTACCTCCACCCTGTCTGAAATTCCCTTTGTGGAAATTGGTGGTGCGATCATCTCAAAATCAACCCTCCACTGCTGGAGGCATCCCACATGTAAAACAGACAGAGGGAACAGAGAATCAACCCTTCTTGTCCATCCTGGCAATCTACAGTAGCCATCTCCCAACAGCAGAACATTTAATGGTGGGGTTTGATGAACATGAAGGCCACATGAGCATCATTGGGTTGAAACTGCCACAGGCATGAGCTTAATTCTCTGCTCCTCTCCTCCTACCTGACAAATCCAAAAGCCTTCCAGCCTCAAGCTGAGATACCTGAATGTTGCTTTCCAGGGTAGGAGTCCCAGAAAACAGTTCTAAGTCCCGAGCAGCACTGGGCGAGGCTCACAAGACAGCAAAACATGGCTGGTAAATCCCTGCACCCACTGACTACCTGGTCTTATCTGAAAATGAGAGGACTCCAGTTGCTGGCTTTGCAGGTCTGAGTTTCAAAGAGAAAACCCTGCTCTAACTGAGCTAGCTAGATCACACCAAGCAGCTTAGACCAACTGTCTGCATCCTGGCTCACCTGGTCCATTACAAGGCAACTCAAAACTGAGACCAGGTCTCCAGGAGGATTGAAATCCAACTACCAACCAAATTCAGCACCTATGTTGATGCATCTGCAGAGCCTTTATTGATAATAAAAATAAATTCCCCTTAGTATTAACACAAAACAAAGAGACGAATCACACCAGTAAAAGCAAATGACTTCTTGTTGAAAGGTTGGGAGTCAGATAAAATGAAAAGCACAAACTGAAACAGAGTTTTCTCTAGAGTATTGGAATTATTTAAACTGAGGTTTCCTATTTGCTCATTTAAATCACGACTCCACACAGCGACATCAATTATTCCAGTTCTCACCCAACTTCTGTGGATTAAATTGCAGCAAAAAGAGGTGAAGCGACTTAATGAAACCACACACAAATCACTAGCAGAGTCAGGGAAACCAAAGTTGAGGCAAATCAGTCCACATTTAAATTCTTGGCTTGAAATAGACTCAGCAGACCACACTTAGGATGACTTACATCAGCTTGCTTTGAGTTTCTGAAAGCTATCACACTTAGAAGGCTGAAGGCATTTACGAGAGCATTTTGTTTGTGTTATATCCAGAAACAGAAATGGTCTCTCGAGAATACTGGCATTCTCCATCAGTCTCCGAACTCTAGCAAACCTTTTCAACTGAAAGCTGTGATTTGTAGTTTTCTAGTAGGTTTGAGGCATGCAATCAATACTGTGGAGAGTAAAAATGAGAAGAATTAGCTCCTCTGCCATTGTGCCAGTTAATTGTCTTAATTTGCTTGAAAAAAACAACCTGAGCAAAAAGTCCTACTGATTACAGTAGAACACCTTTGAGGAACAAAACTTCATGCCCTGGGAAAGCTTTGGCCATTAAAAACTGGCCTGGATCAATTAAGCTTTCACAGTAAGAGTTACAATAGAATCACTAACATATTCTATGATTCTATGAAGTTAAAGAGGTCCCTGCTTCTGCAGAGGGGGTTGGACTAGATGACCTGTAAAGATACCTTTCGACCCAAAGCATTCTATGATTCTATATGGAGCATGTGTAACTTCCACTTGTAGATTCCCTGCGAATCAAGGGAGCTTAGGTGACTAAAAAGCACCACGAAGACTCCTCATAGAGAAAATGTTCGTCTTAATCCTGATAAAGTACATCGCTAATGCAAATAAAATTGGATTATGAACTTCCCCAGGAAAGCCCAATCTCTGTGTTCTTTCTCATACTGACCAAGTTACACACGCCCCTTCTCTTAAGTTCTTCTTCCAGAGCCAGTTATCCTATTTCCTTCTATAGATAATGTTGTCCTGCTTCTTCTGTTTAGAAGTCAGTCTGCACAGTCATATTTAAAAGAACATTTTATGAGGTTGTAAAAATACTGGGCATATTGGCAAGTACTAAGGTGAACGCAGACTCAGATATTTAATTATACAGTCAATCATGTCTGCAATTCAGACAGCAGCTCAGATCTCACAACTTAATTACTTTAATTTCAGATGAATAGCTTGTGTTGTCAGAAGTAGTTTGACATGCCAGAAAACAGTCAGAAATTATATTGGGAATGGATAGGCTTGCTGCTAGTGAGGAAAAAAGCTGGGGCATCCTTGGAAGTACTCAAAACCTGACTGGACAAAGCCCTGTGCAATTTCCTTCAACTTTGATATCGGCCCTGCTTTGAGTTGAAGATGTTGGAGTTGTGGGGTCTTTGTATCAGAGACCTCCAGAGGTCCATTCCCACATAAACCATGCTGCAATTCTGAACATAAATAATGAGACTCTGGTTCTGATTCTGCAGATTCTGGTTGATGGCAAGTTGAACATGAGCCAGCAGTGTCCTGGTAGCTAAGAGAACCAACTGTGTCCTGGGGTTCACCCAGCACAGCAACGCCAGCCGGTCGAGGGTGTTGATAGTCCATCTTCGCTCCACACTTGTGCAGCCCCACCTTGAGCACTGGGTGCAGTTTTGGGCGCCACAGTATAAAAAGGATCTAAAGCTACTGGATAGTGTCCAGAGGAGGGCACCAAGTTTGTGAAGGGTTTAGAGAGGAAGCTGTATGAGGAGTGGCTGAAGTCACTTGGTCTGTTCAGCCTGGAGGAGACTGAGGGAAGACCTCATCACAGTCTGCAGCTTCCTCACAAAGGGAGGAGAAGCAGGCGCTGATCTCTTCTTTCTGGTGACCAATGATAGGACCCAAGGGAATGGCAGGAAGATGTGCCAGGGGAGGGTTAAGTCAGACATTAGGAAAAGGTTCTTCACCCAGAGGGTGGTGGAGCACTGGAATGGCTTTCCAGGGAAGCAGTCATGGCTCCAAACCTGACAATGTTCCAGAAGCATTTGGACAACATCCTCAGACTCAAGGTGTGAATATTTGGGTTGTCCTGTGTAGGGACAGGAGTTGGACTCAGTGATCCTTGTGGGTCCCTTCCAACTCAGAACATTCTATGATTCTATGGGATAAAATACAAGCAAAGACTATATCTTTCTTATACAACTTCCTAAGCCATGCCAGTCCCCAACAACGTTGTGCCATCTCAGCACATGTATCCGAAACACTCTCAGACAAAGGCAGCATCTTTTGTGATGCTCCAGAAGTGTCACCATTCTTTCAGAGGCATATCTTGTATGGCTCACTGAAGTGCATTTTGACCAGCCAGAGGCACTGACATTTCCTGGCTTCTTTGGTCTAAAAGAACCAGATACAAACATCACAACACATTTTTCAATAGCTACCAAGAGGAGGTGTTAAATAACCAACTTTTATTCCTTTGAACACCCACATATCTTGGGTAGCTTAAAACGCTGGAGTTGACATTTGCTGTTCTGCTTTTCATTTCAAATATGCAGGAGGAATAGCGTAGGGCCCTATTAGGAAGAACAAAGCCAGAGAAATTTGTTGCAAGGTTGTGAACCTGGCAGTTGATTTCACAATACAGCCAAGGCACAGGATGAAGCAAGAACTGTTAGGAATCATTAAATGCTCTTACCTGTCCTGCAAAAAGCCCACACACGCCAATAATACAGAGAATGTTAAATACAGCCGAGCCTACGATGGTTCCAACGCCTACGTCTCCTTTTGTGATAAAAACACCTGAAAAACAAGTTCAAGGCAAGCTGTGTAAATTGGAAAGAGCAGAGTTTTTGCACAAAAAAATTGCAGACCTCACATCCCATTAATGAATCTAAAGACACGTACCGATTCCACCACTTTTTCTCATATTTAATAGGGTAACTTTTAGAGAAAGGTGAATAAAGGCGGCAGAACTTTCTTTATGAGGGGACCTGGATAGATTGTCTAATGAAAACAAAATACCTTAGATGTGTCTAAGCTACCAGCCTCTTGGTTTTGTGATCCAACATTATAGCAATATACATGATAAAAGACAGTAAGCTTCATGGGAACAGCTGGTCGGATACAAACCTGCAGAAAACTATTTCCCGTAAGACATCCCATCACCTCACCCCTGCTCTTCCCCATATCCCCATACCTACCAGCTTCAACAGGCAAGTAGAAGCCTGAGCTGGAGCTGATTCAGAGCTGCCTGGACACTAGCTATTAATACTTGCAAACTGAACGATGCCTTTCAAGATGAGTTATAGGGCTACGCTACAAGCTCCTTTCAGAGGTTTTCTGTCAAATTTGGTTAAAATTGGCCAATGAGGTTAATGGCACGGGAGATGATCTGACAGACACATGCATCATGGTACCACACAAAATTCTTTCCTTAGGAAGTCAGGCTAAAAATAACACTTCATCTCCTGGTAGCTGCCAGTCTGTTTAAATTCACCACTTGCTTTTAAGGTTCCAACAGTACTTATCTGGCCAGCGTAGTTTAGATATTTCTTTTCCACTTTATCCTTTCCTCAGAACCACATTGCACAGAAGCAGTCACCCGCCAAGTGACACTCAGTATCTGGTGGATTACACCACAGCAAGATAATGATCTGATCGTTAGGGCTTCTCTAAGCTGCCCAAAGTAATCTAGTTTTATATTCACCCTTCTATTGCACTATCCTTAACTGAAATACAACCCCAACTTGGTCCAATTCTACATTCTGAGGCTTTGCTTGTGTAACTGGACCTCTCTGCAGAGTATGCAGCTCTGAGTGAATTAATTTGTGCTCTGCATCTGATAGCAGTGACTGAAATAGAAATATCTTCTACAGAAAGTATGTAAGTCTTCTAGGTGATGGAGAGCCCATTGTAACCTCCTAACTGCTGCTCTGATGATCACCTAACAACAGGGAAGTGAATGGATAAAACTGCAAGAATGCTTTCTCCTTGCACCAGGTAGCACACGTACAGCATCATTTTATAACAGCTCAAGGCTGTTGAAGGACCAGATGAGTTTCCCGTGTTTCACACACTTAAGGATTGCTGAATTCCTTGATCACACTTCCCATAAACAGAGAGTTGCTCTGGTAGCATGATGTTCTAGCCAACTTGTTGCTGGGAGAAAGCATTTCAAATCCTCTTTTCCTCTCCACTCTGTCTTTCCCAGAGGGAAATGGTGTTAGAGTAGAGGTGATGGCAGAGAACCTGCAGCTGAGGACACAAAGAGTTCACCTGGGTACCAGCCCAGGAGGCTGTAGGTGCATCCTTTCATGCTATGTCCTGGAGACAGTGTGGCAGAGAGCATAGGAGGGTGGACAGGAGGGGAGAAGGCTGCACGTGCAGAGCTAAGCCCTCTGCAGTTGGGCTGTGCTAAAGCGAGGCAGATTAATGGACAGTTAAGGTGAACTGCCTACCAGCCCTGGTTTGACAGGGTCAGATCAAATCACTTCCAAGGCAACCCTGCTGTGGGATAATGGTGGTTTTTCAGGGCCACTTCATCTAGTGAGGATTCTCCACAATTGTGTGCCCACAAGGGAAGGGCAGGTATTGTAATGAATGTTACAGGCACTAAGCAATCCCATTTCAACTCTGAAATACAGCCAGGGAAACGCGGGGGGTTCAAGGAGCAGCAGCAGGTTAGTTACCTATGACAGATGTAAACAACTCAGGAGCAGAGCTTCCTGCTGCCATGAAAGTTGCCCCAGCCACATCTTCGCTAAGATGCAAGCGCTGCAGAAAAACACATCACAGTCATTGATTACAACATGGAGAGGCTGAAGGAATTCAACTAGAAACATTAAACTGTCTGCCAATACTGGGAAACTGTCGATATGGATAAAGTTTTATGTTAATAAAGCTTAAGTATAGGGGGAAAAGTCATCAAAGGCATTGTCTACTTAAGTTACCATCTCCTTGTAGACAGGGCATGTTGTGGCTGTGATACCCTTTACAGAGGAGAGAATGGACAACAGCAAGGCAGTTTCATCAGTCACAGCTCTGTCTCCTCTATCACCGCAACAAGAGAGTGTCCCTTCCCCTGGAAGGGACCCACAGGATGGTACACATCTTAACTCATCTACTTTGGTCTGCAAAGGGCAGGGCTGGAGCTCAGGCTCGGTTTACTCTTAGCAACCTTCCCTGGTATCATTTCAGCCTTGGATATTCAACCTCTCCTCACCTTTTTTCACTTGGATCACCATCAAAGACACTTACCTTCTACAGCCTTCCCCTAGCAGTGCCCATGGACTACCTAAAATGGGGGTTTCTGGAAGGGAAAAGACCCATTACTCTATGAAAAACGTCATTGGCATATACCGTTTCCAAAGATTTACTTGGTTAATTACTTCCTTTATGTTTTCTGCATTCCCACTGCTCCATCTGCACAAGCCAGTGTTCAGAAAACGTGACGAGGCTGTTAAAGACCACATGCCTTGCTGGCACCTTCCACAGTTTAATGAGTAGCTAAAAAAAGCCACCCCCTGCCATACGGCCATAAACTGCTGAGCTGTTACTACACAAAGCTGGCTCGCTTGCATGCGCACGCGAGTCAATGTCTGCTGTTGTACGAGCAAGGGGAAGGCAGCTGAGGTGGTGGGCATGTTCCCCTAGCAGAACTGGCTGTTCGAAGCAGGACAAAATAAGCACTCCTCTCCCCTCTTCCCTCTGTAGCAGTGAAGGGCTTCTCTGCAACCTTATTGTTACCAAAATACATCAGCACAGAGATGAGATTGCAGAAATCCTCCTAGCAGCCCCATCCGGATTCAAGATGTCTAGGAGTTGGACTTGATGATCCTTGGGGTCCCTTCCAACTCAGGACATTCTGTGATTCTATGATCCCACAAAGGATATTCTAGGTTTGTAAGAGAAGGTAACTCTATCTACTGACTGTACACATGTAACAAAAAATCTTGTACGTATATTACAGGGACAGGGAAAAAGGAAAAGACGTGCCCTCACTGGGAATGCTTTTTAAGCAGGAGACCACGGCATCCCTGCACTGCTATAAAAGGTTATAGAACCTCATTGAATGCAGCTTTATGGAAAAATTACTTGAAATAGGATTAAAACCATTGTAGAAGTTCATAGGACCAGAAGTAGATCCCCAAAGGCCAGTTTATTCTGCAGGATTCTCTATGGAAATACAGAGACAGTCACCCTACAACAGCCAGTCTGCAAGTCGACGGCATCTTTTTAAAGCAAAGACCATCAGCCAAGGAAACAGGCTGTGCTGATTTTCTGTGGGGATGGTTTCATTTAAAGCTATAGTAGGTTCCCTTGAGGATGGTTCCTTGATAATTTATTGCACTGTGTGTGATGATTAAGTTAATACAATAGAGCAGAAAGTACAGCACACAATGTCAGAGGCAAAAATGTGTTCTCTGGTATTAGACAAAAGTTTGCAATTTACGTATGACATCGGTTGCATGATGTTAATGCTCTGTAACATCAATAACAGAGTAGCTGGGTAAATAAAAGCACAAGCTGTTTTAGAAAACAAATTAAAACCAAAGCTTTATTGTAAGTATATCCGAACTAAGGCAGAATGTGAATGTCTACTATAGCAAGTGTTCTGGAACAAATTCTCATCTCAACACACATTTAGGAGTGCAAATGCCTTGTTGGTTTAACTCAACAACCACTTTCCAAACTAGATGAAGCTAAGCCAGAAAAAGGGTGTTTATTTTAGAATTAATGCATCTAAACTGTGAGGAATTGTGGAATAATTGTTGGCTGATCTCCAAGGCCCAAAAAAGCCTTGAGGCAGGAGGTTTGAATTCTTTTGTGCTGGATACGACAGTAGACAGTAGATGGTATTAGGAATACTGATGGCAGATCTTAGGTCAGCAGCAAGACATTACCATTTACAGCTGTTTGTGTGCTAAGTGAACTACATGTACGGCCACAGCCAGTAGGACCTCTTAGATGTGAGTTCCTGCCAAGGGGCTCTCTCTCCTCTCCCTTTCTTGATTATTTTTTGTGGCTTAACAAACAAGTGAACACCCTTGAAAATGCCACAGGTCTTATCTCATCAGTTCATGGAGGAGGACTCAGGTGGTCTTCTCCCTTGCAAAGCAGCCCTGGCTGTCCAGGTCAGTCTACTCATTTCACAGCATCTTTACGTGAGGAGGGCACTGGTTGATGTAAGCTGTGGTGGTAGCAACTGCTGTAAGCAGGCAGTGATAAAACTTTCCCTTTCCTAGATAAAAAAGGCAAGAGTGGATACTAACAAAGGCTGCAGAGCCCTCTGTAAATGTGACCTGAGCCTTTCCCCATGCATTCTTGAGTGCTAACTTCAAGGAGAAACCATGAAAAGCTGGACTTTTTGAGGACAGTCCATTCTGGACTGATAAAATCAAATGTAGCTGGATCAGGAAACAGCAATGTGTATGTTTTTTGCTATCATGAAATGACAAAACTGCTTAATTATGCATCAAATACATAAAAAAGGACTGGAATGCCCCTATGGAGTGAGAAAAATCTTTTTGGGGAGAGAATCAAGTAGGAGCAATGGGAATAGTAAAATTCTGATCAATTTATATGATCCATTTTAATAATCTCTAATGACATAGCATCTTTCTTCTGGACGGTAATTTCAGTGTAGAGAAAAGAAGGATCCAAGGAGATCTTATAGCAGCCTTCCATCACTTAAGGAGGGTCTACAAGAAAGCTGGGGAGTGCAGGGATAGGGTGGGGAGGAACGGTTTTAAGCTGAAAGAGGGGAGATTTAGTTCAGATCTTAGGAAGAAATGCTTTCCTGTGAAGGTTGGTGAGGCTCTGGCACAGGTTACCCAGAGAAATTGTGGATACTCCATCCCTGGTTGTGTTGAAAGCCAGGTTGGAAGGGGCTTTCAGCAACATGATCCAGTGAAAGATGTCCATGTTCATGGCATGGGGTTGGAACTGGATGATCTTTAAGTTCTCTTCCAACCCAAACCATTCTATGAATAGTAAAATTCTGATCCCTATATATGATGCATTTTGAAAATCTCTAATAACACGGCATCTTTCTTCTGGACAGTAACTTCTTAATACAAATGTAACAGACCTAGTTTTTTATTGTTAAGTTTTCCCTTTCATACAGAATAGCATAAAACTTGTTATTATCGACTTAATTATTGTTGGCATTGGGTAACACAATGGTTTAGAACAGTTAAAGTACATGAAGAATTGTTACGTACCATTGAGAAGACAACAAATAACCAATAATCAAAGATCCGGTCAAGTGAAAGCAGCCTTTTAGGAGCCAGGGGCTTGGGTATACTATGTTAAAATCACATGGGGAGGGTATTCGATTTTTAGAAATATTCAAATACATCTGAGAATTTGTCAGGCAAACAAATATCACCATAATTCTGACATTTGTGCCTCTTATAACTAACCTTCTGGGGCAAGAGGCAAGATGCACAGATGCCACATCTCTAGAAACATAAGGACAGTAAAAGGAGAGGGACTTCTCCAGTCTGTGATCCTCTTCATTTACGGTAACTGAGTTTACCACCAGGAAAGTTAAAACCCATTAACATTGTGCATGGTGTTTCTTGTCATGATTTGTAAACACAGTCATGACCAACATTTCCACTGATGAGTGCAGGAAACAGAGGTATAAAGAAGTGATGGAGCTTATCTGAGGTCACTCAGAGAGTCTATGGCAGAGCTGTAATAGGAGCTAGCACTCCAGAGACCCAGATCAGACCTCTGTACCATAACGAGGTCACTAATCAAAATACAATCATAGATGGGATTTAATGAGTGTTCATTCAAGAGAAATAATCTCTCCCTCACCCTCCTGACTCCTCCTGTGTCCCTCTGGGTGGCAGGTCTGTCCTTAGGCTATTGATGACACCCCAAAATACAGGCCTGTCCTAGACACTGTTTACTCGGCTCAGGTTTCATTAATTTAAAGTGATCTGAACTGTCCCTCTAGATTCATGTTTCCCAGCACGGTTCCCTTGCTCAGGAGACACGAGGTTAAATAACTCAGCATGCCTACATCTCAAGCATCTCCCATCCCCACTTCCACATCAACATCTCTGTTCCCGCTCCTTGAACCTTGCAGTGGCTTTCTCTATTTTCAGCCCTAGAGACTGCAGCAACTTTGCAGGACAGAAGCTCCTGCCTTGCGTTATCTCCCTTCAGTTATTGGAATACAGTAAAACAGTGGGATTTCTTGGTGTCTTTTTTTTTTTTTGATGATGTGAAAAGCGCTTGTATAGCAGGGCGCTGAACTACACATATCAGGTTAGTTTAGAGATAACTTCCATCAGAGCTGTCAGTACAAATGACTTCTCCTGCTGCCTCCCACACCTCCTTCCAGGACCAGGCATAGCCCGTGCTCTGCTGAGCAACACTTATTGCCAGGCAGATCAGCAGGCACCTCCTCCAGCTGACAGAGACATCTAACCAGCAAGATCAAGATCAAACCATATTTTCTACAGGCAAAGATTTCACTGCCCAAGACTGACATTTGGGAGTGTTCGCAGTCACTTCGGGCACATGGTCCGTGTTCACCCTGTAGCTGTCTGAGCTGATTTAGACTAAAATATACCCGTCTTCTAAAATTTCAGCATGCCAACCTTAGCAAAAGAGAGACAGAGTCCCTTCCAATTGCTGCAATTGTTCAAGAGCTTCTTTACAGCTGACCTAGCTGTCCCTTCTGCTTTACAACTTATACCAACACAACGGAAGGAACAAAAATAATGGCTTTGAAGGCAAGGTATGAGATCCACGATTTCTACTGAGGCAAATCACCACAGGTTTTAATTTCTATCAGCTAAGGGTAGGACCTAGAGTTTTGGAAGAAACATCTACAAAGACACAGAGACACAAGGCCGTAACGCCTGTGAATGGTTGGAGCACCTGGAAAGTCCTCAGCCTGTGAACACTTGCACTAAGCATCACACTAGCAAAGCCAAAAGGCCCCAGGAAGCAAACAAAGTGCACATCTGCAGTGTCCTGAACCTAAACCTTCACTTGTCACCTAAGTCCAAGTATCCAAGACCAGGTCTGGTGTGGGTCTGGTCAGGGCAGTCCTGCTCGGGCTAGGCAGCACTGGAAGCCAGTAAGCCCCGTTGTGAATGCACCAGCAGCGTGAAGATCCTCACTGACTGTGCAGTGAGAGCAGGAGGGACGTGCAGGTCCCTCATCCCATGTGGGCAGAACCCAGCTCTCAGGCAGCCAGCTGAGAGCTTGGCATCATTCCCTCCTCTTGTTTGTTTTTTGGTTTTGTTTTTAAATACCAACATATCTAATGCCTCTTGTGCATTTTTTCTTTTCCAGTCTGATACTTAGGAGGTTTTTAAGTTAGAACTCGATGGCGTATGAAACTCAGAAACACCTCATCAATCAGTATTTCCAAGTGACTGCCAGCTCTAAAAAGGGAGCCAAGTTTACCCACGAGCCCATCTCCTGCAAGCGAGAACACAAAGCTGGGCCAATGCACAAGTGCAGTCTTGAGCAACTAAACAAGAGGCACGGGGAGTGCTCTAAGACAACAGTAAATACACCGTCACCACATTCTGTGGCTTTGCAGGAGCACATGAGCTTAAGTAATGTCTTCCAATACTTACTTCACAAATCTTTTCCAACGAAGGGACAAAGAAATCATCGCAGACAATTGCCAATGCATAAAACATATACACAGCCTGCAAAATAAAAGAGAAAACATCGAGTCTGGAGGTTGTCAACAAGAAATGAACTTCAGCATCCCAAATCATCTTAAGTTTGTTTAAGTATATATATTTTTTTTAAAAAAGTGCTCTTGCAAGAAGAATTCATGGGACTACCTGGGATTTAATAGAAAGTCATTAAGTATTTATCTAAAGAGTTTTTAAAAGCTATCAAAGGTTGCCAACATTTTATCATTATCATAAAGACCTTTTTTTAAAATGTACTGCTAAGCCACACTTTAATATTTTTGCCATCCTTTTTTTCCCTGTATTGCACAGAGCAAGGCTTTTTTATCATTGCATTCTGTGAAAATCCAAACCCTAGGGAGCAATTTTTGAAATGCTGGTGTTTTGAAAAAGGGGAAAGGAGCTTGTTTGCTATGACTTAAGTGCCCTGCCATGTCATCTGGCACCTCAGTGATGATTCTTGCTAAACTCCAAACAGGAACAACTTCCAAATGATCGAAAACCAAAGGAGAACATGACACTTGAAAGGACACCTAGTGAATCAACTCTTCAATTTCATGCAAGGAGCATTTAATCTGCATTTCTGTATTATTAAATAGAAAGTAATTATTATTAAACAGAACATGTTAGGGCCTGATCTCTGCCTTGACAGGCAAAGAACCCAGCGTGGCTTATATCTATGCAGCTAAGCTCTCACCCTCCCCAAGAAGGGGAACCTGGCCCATACTGCCCAGAGGGAAGGATCTCCATCCCCCACCTCGCTTCCATCGTGAATAGGAAAATACTCACTAGCATAGAGGAAAACCAAGTGAAAAGTGTGCCAGCTACCTAAAAGAGCAAGTTGTCACAGCCAGGATTCCACCCATGCCCTGGACCATTCTGATTTACAGTGTAGACACATTCAAGGCCACCCAGGCTAATCTTGCATCACCTTATACTTGTGGTAAAGGAACCGAAACAGTAATATGGAGAGCCAGAGGAACAAGAGCATCACCCACAGAGGGTAGTCCTGCCTGTTTTGCTCAGAGGACACCAGAGAGCCACCCTGGAATGCTGTAGCAAAGTGTTATAGCTAAGTGTCCTTTGCAGAAGAAGAGAAGGAGAAGGGAAGAGAAAGAGAAGAGAAGAGGAGAAGGAAGGGGAGGGAAGGGAAGAGAAGGGGAAGGGGAAGGAAGAGAAGGGGAAGGGGAGAGAACTGCACCCTCTGAAGACCTGCAAGACAGGCCAGGGCTTATCCCTTGCAGTACTGCTCTGTGTGAGATATGCAGCGTATCTATTACAGCTGTCATCCCCCTGGGAACTAGAAAACAGTCTACACGTGCTACCACAGAAAGTCTACATTGCTACCTTCCCAGCAGATGACAGTATCATTAAAGGTTTATTTATTGATATGCACTTGTGAACGCACAAACAAGAGAGATCCTAAAATTTTAGGGACATAAATACAGAAGTGAGGCTCAGGGCATAATCCTGGAACAAACTGCACTGCATCAGCTGTGCACAAACCAGTTGTGTCCAAAAAGAGGGGATGTGGAAGGCTGCACATGGTGAGGCAGAAGAGTTGAACACCTGAGCTCTCCCTCTCCAGTTCCCCTTCTCCAGTGAACAACTTGAGCTGAGAGAAGTGGCCAATATGAGTAGAAAACCAGTATCTTAGTCCTACCAAACTATAGAGTTATTGTCACATCACCGCAGATCCTCCTGCTTCCTTGCCTTTGAAATATACTATCGAAGTTTGGGTGACAGGAGCAGACCAGGGTATTTTTTTATGGAGGGAAAGCAGCAATACAAATCCATTCAGTTCTGGAGTCCTCAGCACAGGAAGGACATGGGTATTTTAAAGTGTGCCCAGAGGAGGCCACAAAGATGATCCGAGGGCTGGAACACCTCCCATACAAGGACAGGCTGAGAGAGTTGGGCTTGTTCAGCCTAGAGAAGAGAAGGCTCTGAGGAGACCTTAGAGCAGCCTCCAGTACTGAAAGGGGCTGCAGGAAAGCTGGGGAGGGGCTCTTTCTCAGGGAATGCAGGGATAGAATGAAGGGGGAAAGGTTTTACGCTGAAAGATGGGAGACTGAGATGAGATCTTTGGAAGAAATATTTTCCTATGAGGGTGGTGAGGCCCTGGCACAGGTTGCCCAGAGACATCGTGGCTGCCCCATCCCTGGAGATGTTCCAGGCCAGGTTGGATGGGGCTTTGAGCAACCTGATCCAGTGGGAGATGTCCGCGCCCATGGCAGGGGGGGTTGGAACTGGATGATGTTTAAGGTCCCTTCCAACCCAAACCACTCTATCATTCTGTGACTCTATGGAGTTATCGTATTGTATGTGTTACTCATCGGAAATGTGATCCATCTGGATGGACATTGGGTGCAAGAAATCCATCAGTTTAAGTTTCAGAAAATCCTTCTGAGAACTTTTTAAACGAGCATTCAAATGATGTGAGGGGTGGGTTTACTCTGTCTCCAGTGCAAACAAGAATGGCAAGTCATATCCATATCCCAGTAACAACAGGCAGGTACAAAAGCTACATCTCACTGCATCCTGATTTTTAGAGGGCACAACCACAACCCAAAAATGTGACAAGGGAATTTTCTTTCATCAACCTATTTGAAGGATCAGATACAAGAGAAAAGGTAAAAATTGGACTGAAATAAGTAGGGAGCAGAAAATCAAATGTGATGAAACTGCTGTCACAATTTCTCTAATCCTCTTGGAGGTAGTGGGGAATGCCATACTGCTGTGTCTGCTGGAAAGCACTGAGCCAAAGCCCGCTGGAGCTGTACGATTATTGTGGGTGACTTCAGCAAATCTTAACACCAGGTTGATAGAACAGATCAGGTTGAAACCACACTGACATATGCTTGAGCATTTATTTTTAATGACCTCATTGTTGTCACAGTTCTGGTTTTGGCTGGGAGTCTTCCCTAATTTTATTTAACTTTCTTGAGTGCAAAGCAGTATAAAGTGTCAAATCTAAGTAGTGTGTAGCTAGAAAACAGCTTAGTACACAAACTATAACACTGGCAACTACCCATGGTAAGTGAACACATGAGGACAATAACTGTTACTTCCTTGAAAGCAGTTTGGGGCGTTTTTTTGGTGGGGCTTTTTTGTTTGTTTTTTAAGCAAACAAAACAAAATAAGATTTAGAGTTTGGGCCAGCAGGAACACAACACTTAATTTTATGTCAAGTCAGACTTGTAAAGATGGAGTCCAGACACCAGGCCAGGCTATTTTTATGCGGAACGAAGGAAGACAGCCAGCATTAGGGCAAGCAAGTCTGTTCTCTAGGTCAAATGTGGGGAATGCATACACCATATCTTTAATATTTTGCAGCTGATTAGATGCTATCAGCTTCCATATTCCCACATCTTCCCACATCCAGGGGAGGTTTAAACTAGATATTAGGAAATATTACTTCAAGGAAAGGGTTGCCAAGCACTAGCAGAGGCTGCCCAGGGAAGTGGTGGAGTCACCATCCCTGGAGGGATTTAAAATATGTGGAGATGTGCTTAGGGACACGGTTTAGTAGTGGACTTGGCAGTGTCTTGTTTACAGTTGGATTTGATGATTTTAAAAGTCTTTTACAACCCAAATGATTCTGTAACCTAAGCTAACTTGCGAATCCAACAAAATCCTATTGCTTCTTCCTTCAACAAACACAAGTCTGTCCTTGCAGGCACCAGAGGAGCATCAAGTTTGCCATGCGTAAGGAAAGTAGCAGGGCAGCATTTGTTGAAGCCTGTTCCACCTGAAAACAGCCTGTGGGGATAAAGGTAATGGATGAATCCTCAGCATCAGTTAGTTGTATTCGGCTCAAAGTAAAGATATGGAAGTCTTTAAACAGGCAACCTATTTAAAAGACACTCTTCCTCCCCAGAAAGACATTAAAAAATTACGAAACTATAATAGCCCTACATAAAAGGATTACAGAGACCAGATTAAGAATTACATTAGATTGATTTAAAATGATGATTCTAACAAACAAGCATCAGAGAAGTAATTGCAATCTCTGCATTAAAGGAGATTAAATATCTTGTTCGAAATACAAGTCCTGTTGCACAGAACATAAATGATGATTTTTCATGTTTGTTCAGAGTGTTTCCTATGCCAGTCTTTATACTCAATTTAAAACTTGCTTTACTGAGTGAAAGCAAGAATTTTTTCATAAGAAGGCTTAAAAGCAGTAGGAGCCAGCAATTCTCACTACCTTGTCTTCTTCTCCAGAAAGGTGGGAAGGGAATCATAGAATGGTTTGGGTTGGAAGGGACCTTAAAGCCCATGCAGTTCCAACCCCCCTGCCATGGGCAGGGACACCTCCCACTGGATCAGGGTGCTCAAAGCCTCATCCAACCTGGCCTTGAACCTCTCTAGGTATGGGGCACCCATGACTTCTCTGGGCAACCTGTGACAGTATCTCATCACAAAATATTTCTTCCTATTATTCGCATCTGCGACTTCTCTAGTCCTTTTATTTTAAGAGGTGACCAACCCCAGCTGCTTCCCCCATAGACCTCCTGCCCTGGGCAAGCAGGCACAGCCAAGGGCCATCATCGAAACCACTGTAACAAAGCACAGGGCTTTCCTCAATTCCGATTGCGTTACAAACCCACCTAAAACTCCACTATTGAAGGGAAATAAAACAAAACAAAACAAAACAGGGAACTCATACAGTCGAAGTTTACTTGGAGCAACAGCCTGTGGTACCATGATACGCTCAGCAGCAAGTTGTCTGTATCATGCAGCATGACTAAGGCATGCACGTCCAGGGCACTGGAAAATCATCACCCTAACGAGACAGCTCTGTGCTGTAGAAATGAGATGCGCCTGGTTGTTGACTCAGTGCAGAAATAGATAAAGACAGGATATCTCCAGAGTGACCTACATTTTTCGAGAAGCTTGCACAAGGGAGGCAGGTGTCCTGTTGGTGCATCCCGTTCCCATGGCTACACTGAGCAATGGCAAACGAGAAGCAGGGGAACCGGGAAGCGCAGACACCTCTCCTTCACCCCTGCTTGGTGGGCTGCACCTCAGCCTTGCCTGGGGACGAGCTTGACCTCGATCAGACTCTTTACGCAGGCAGCACAACACATTTTGGCACCATATTCCATATTTTCCCAGAGAAAACTGGGAAAAGGGGAACCAACGCTGTACTGGCAAGAAGACTGGGATAACATAGAGTTGAGGGTAGAGCCTGCAGCTGGGTAGATGATGGCTGAGCAGCAACAGGGCAAGAAGGAAACATAATGCCCATTCCATTGTTTTTTTCCAGGGAAACCTGCAGCAACACCCAAACCCTCACTTCCCTTGCTTCCTCAAATTACTTGGCAAAGCAATTTTTCTGCCGTCTTGTGGAGGTAATAGGTGCCTATCACCCTGTGTCCATGAGCACAGTTGGGCTAGGGGTCTGCATGGACACATCTGCTGGAACAAACCGAAAACCAGTAAAATGCTATGGGAACACCAAGATACCTGCACATTGTCAGGAACAATGTTAAGACTGCAAAATGATGCTGTCAAGTACCAGGAAACTCTCAGATCATAGGCCGTATGTTCGATCCCTTAGCAGCGAACATCACCAGGGCTGCAAAATCCAGTCCCTGGCTCCCTTCAAACTGAACAGCCCAAACCAGTGACTTACTGAAGGTGTTACAGTCCATAGCAGCAGGTCCTCTTCTTGAAGAGGACACAGAAATAACTAATAGCAGTGAAGGAATCAGCTGATGAGCTCTGAAGAAGAATCTAAGGGAGAATCATAGAATGCTTTGGGCTGGAAAGGGACCTCAAAGATCCTTCAGTTGTATTCCCCTGCCATGGGCAGGGACACCTCCCACTGACTGGATCAGGGTGCTCAAAGCCCCATCCAACCTGACCTTGAACACACCCACAGATGGGGCAGCCATGACTTCCCTGGGCAACCTGTGCCAGGGCCTCACCACCTTCATCGTAAAGATTTTCTTCCTAGTATCTAATCCAAATCTTCTCTCTTCCTATTTAAAACCATTTCCCTCGCCCTGTCACTACAGGCTCTTGTAAAAAGTTCCTCCCCAGCTTTCCTGTAGCCCCTTTCAGTACTGGAAGGCCACTATGAGGTCTCCCCAGAGCCTTCTTTTCCCCAGGCTGAACAATCCCAACTCTCTCAGCCTGTCCTCATAGCAGACGTGCTGCAAACTTTTGATCATCTTTGTGGCCTCCTCTGGACCCGCTCCAACAGTTCCATATCCTTCTTATGTTGGTGATTCTAGAACTGGACATAGGACTCCAGGTGGGATCTCATGAGAGTGGAGTAGAGGAGGAGAATTCCCTCCCTTGCCCTGCTGGCCACACTTCTTTTGATGCAGCCCAGGATACGGCTGGACTTACAGGCTGTGAGCACACATTACTGGCTCATGTTGAGCTTCTCATCAATCAGCACTCTGAAGTCCTTCTCTGCAGGGCTGCTCTCAATCAATTGTCCCCTATCCTGTATTGAAACCATGGATTGCCCCAACACAGGTGTAGGAACACTATGGCTCCAAAATATGCTTTTAGTGGCCCACTTTTCCTTTAAACTGACGTATTTTCAGCTCAGGCCTAAAACTATTGCTAACCTTTTCCTGCCCAGTTTTTCCTAGATTGTTGAAGCGTTTAGGGATTTACTTTCATCTTTACAAAGCTCAGATTATGTTGAATAATTATGCAGAGCCCGACCATGGGATCTACTGTGGTCTTTTATTAAACAACAGGGAGAAAATATCTTGGGAATCTCCTGAGAGGTCATTTACTCCATTCCCGCAAGGAATTAAAGTATTTGCCCCCTGGTTCTCTGACTTCTGTTAAACCAAATTTACGTTGATGTCTTTCAGAAATAAGCATGAAAGTATAAAAAGGAGAGAAGAAAGAACAAATTTTCACTGAAATGAATAAAACCAGTTTAAGGGGAGGTCAATAAACATGAGAAGCATGATGATGACCTACTAATCATCACTCCATTGTTCTCCCTACCATTACAAAGCCCCTTTGATTTTACAGCTCAGTTTCCTCAAACCAGCAAAGAAATGTCAATGGAGAAAACAAGACTTTGTGTCTACATCTTTTCCCCTACAAAGTACATTTCTGTGCAGGCTCTGATACGATCAGACATTTGGTATCTGTATTGCTGGAGGGTAAAAAAAAGAATTAGAGGTTTATCACCTCGATACAATGACTATCCCTTTCAACCCAGACTAAAGATTCAGGCTGGTAAATGCCAACAGTTGTGTATTCTCACTAAGTATCATTTATTCTTTGACAAAAGCTTACAGTTACTGTGCCATAGGAGAAGGCCAAGCACTTTTTATTACTGCCTTTGCTTTTCATTCCACTCAAGGAGCTGGACCAAGATCACAAACAGTGGAGCCTGGAAGAGCTTTCTTTGGGATTCACTGAGCTGGAAGCTCAGAGCAGGAAGATACTGGGAACCTTCTCAGCTGAAGGATGCTGTTTTGGACCCACAGGCCTTGTGACAGTCTCCAACAACAGAGGGGTTACCCTCAAATACCATAGTGCTAGTAAGGGTGAATACAGCTGGGTCCCTGGGGATGCACGAGCCAGAGTGGGGTCAATAAATTTTCTTGGTCAATAAAACCACTATGGAGAATGATGAAGCACCAATGGACTGAGATATCTGTCTTGCTGCTTGCTAGACAGGAAGGAACTGGATATGTTTCTCTTGGGACAGCAGATGCTTACATCTAATTCTCATTAAAAATTGATTTTTCTTTTTATTCTGAAGTAGGTAGTTCGTCTTGAAGTTTCAGTCCTCCATACTTCAATTTGATACATGTTAAAAGTATGTTCAGCTTATTCAGAACTGACAAAAAAAAAAGCCTGCGGAAAAATAAACTATCTTGAGAGCAATTATGTAGCTCAAATCATAATTTAACGTAGACTAGAAAATAACCCAACTCTTAGTTTATGTAGTCAACTGTATGAAAATAGTGTATGAATTCATTGTTACTAATAATAAAAAAATACAGTCCAACTCTCGTCTCTTTTAAACAGCCCAGAAAAACACAATCACAGGCATGGTTCACGCAGTGATTAAGAACGATTTTAGCAACTCATATTTTTAATGGTCTCGACATAAATTAATTCTTGCAACTCAAGAGATTTTTAAAAAATATTTTTGTGTTAGAATCTAAGAAATGTGAGGTTACAAGGTAGCAACAAGCTGCTATAATCATCATCTGAGGGCCATGAAGTTGGTGAAGGGTTTATTGGGGAAGCCCTATGAGGAGAGGCTAAAGTCACTTGGTCTGTTCAGCCTGGAGGAGACTGAGACCTCATCATGGTCTGCAATTTCCACACAAGGGGAGGAGGAGGAGCAGGTGCTGAGCTCTCCTCTCTAGAAACCAATAACAGGATCCGAGGGAATGGCAGG